>PVIJ01008641.1:0-72674 GCA_004024925.1 Scalopus aquaticus
GAGAGGGAGAGGGAGAGGGAGAGGGAGAGGGAGTGAGAGAGAGAGAAAGAGAAAGCAAGAGAGAGAGAGAGGGAGAGAGAGAGAGAGAGAGAGAGAGATATGCAAGTGATATTTTGAAGCATGAGGGAAGTCAGGTACAAATCATGAGGAGCTATGGTAGGAAGGCAGAGTTGCTATCTCCCTTTTAAAGCTACTGTCTGGGGAAGGGGGTGGGGACTACATCAACCCATCACCACGCCTCATGCCAGTCTCACACACAGATCGTTCTCCTTCGTCATGTTCCCTGGGAAATTTCCCCAAGATTAGAAAAAGAACAGTAACACGGATCTGTCTCAGAAGGCGAGTTTTTACCATTGCAGCACAAAGGACAGAAAAGCGCGCTTTCACATCCTTGCAACTCCACTCACTTCATCCGCTCCGTACTTCAGCACCACGGAGAGCAGCACCTCCCTGGCTACCACCCATGGGGAGCCAGATTCCAGCTACTCAACACAGGATTCCGGTCATCTAGAGGAGGAACAAGTCTGCGTATTTCACCATCAATGTAAGCAGCTATGATGATTCTTTCATATTGATTTTTCCAGTAGAGGTTGTTTTCTTGCTGAAATACGGAATTAAACTTTTATTTATTAGCCCTCTCTGTAGTGCACTGCTTAGATTTGTAGATGTAAATCTGAGTTTGAAATCTTTCTTATTTTGGAGGTCAGCAGAGGAATTTTTTTTTTTTACTTTTCATTGAAAGTGTAAGTTTACAAAGCTATTAGAAATAGATACCTCATCCTAGTAGCCCAGATCTTTTGTGTTGGAGTATAGTTTTATTCCTAGAAGAGTATGTGTGTCGTCTCTTCTCTTCCTACTTCACTACTAACATCTTTTTAATCTAATGTTGGGGGGGGGGTTGGTGGCTGTGTTTATCTTTATATGAATAGGGGTACGAGACGGAAGAGAGCTATATCTAATAAGCAGCCAACATTAAATAACTACGGTGGGAGGAAAGAGAATGACATTTTTTTCTTTTTTCCTTATTGAAAATATGCCCTTTAGACATCCATTTTACCAAAATGAATATGATCTTAATAAGAAATGCAATTTGGGCAGGGCTTTGACACAAGCTTTGAAACTCAGAATCAGAGAATCTCTTCCTTTGAGCTTAAAGTTGTAAATTCACTTAAGCATGACTGAGTGGGCAGAACAAAGATGCTATTGCCATTAATTGTAATTTAAAGGCTTAATGGATTCAAGGTAGATTTGAAAGAGGCAATAATGATTGACCCTGTTTGGTGGAACTCAGTGAATTTTTGCCTCAGAATGCCACCTAGTGGTGGGTCCTATTTCTGAAACACTGGGCACAATTATCAGATTTATGAATGGATTCACATTAAATCCAGAACAGTCATATGGATATGATTCAAACTCGCTCTCTAAAGTCTTTTCAACAATGACATTGGCTCAATTATTTAACAGCTTACCAAGGTTCGATGTTGCAATTGTAATTTTATAAACATTTAATTTCCAAAAACACATGCTCCTAAGCTTAGGAGCATGTAGACTAGCTAACTCCTTTAGGCAGTAATTACCCCAGAAAAATATCAAAACTATGTGGAGCCTCCTGAGGCTAATTGCAGATGCATGTGGTATCCTGAAGGGTCGCTGTGAAGAGCTCCTGCTGAGTAAAAATCATCAACATTACCTCCCAGATAAATATCCAACATGTTAGTTTATTCATTATTGTATTTTCACAATTTAAGGCTGCTCTAACTTTCCTGGCAGTAAATATTCACTTTATACTCATGTGTTACAGAAGTCAATAAAACTCAAAAAGTTAAACTATTTTACTGCAGGACAAATGTTTGGGAGAAAAACATGTAACGACTACTTAGCTGAAACTGTTTCAGCTATCCACAATTAGATAAAAAAAAAGAAAGGGGGTGGGCAGCTTAATAATTTCCTACTTCCAAATAGATAAAATAAGGATTTAAAAAGAAATAAAATAGACACATACAAAGTCCTAGTTATTTACGATGGCTAATGCATAGGATAGTTTGAAAATACCGAGAACGTCTTCTCTAAATTTTTGGTGAAAAATAAATTGGTGATGAAATTCTTCTTTTAAATTCAGGAACACTAGATAATATTTTTCAGTTTGAGATACAGTGGAAGATAAAGCCAACATTAAAAATAAAGCAGAACTGTTTGAAAAGTATACCAAAAAGGATAATCAATATAATGTATTGTAAGGAGTTGCAGAAGGGTAATTTGTTTCCTATAGGATATGACTGCTAAGAAATATGAACTCATGTATGTCATAGGATCAATAGATGGATGTATTTTTTTCTTTTATTCAAAATATATTTGTTATACAAGCAAGTTATTGTCACTAGAGTAAATGAGAATGAGAATGCTTTAGAAATACAATTATTTTATTAAACCAACATAGCACACAATATCCAATGCTAATGGAGCAATTACTATGCACTGTAGCTGATATGCATTATCTTACCTCAACTTACACAGAATAAGGAAGATGGTGCTTAGATGTAAGTTCAATGCCTCTGGAAATATGTAAAATGTTTCAGGAAGATTTTCAGGAGTGGATATGCCTCAATATTCTTAGTCTCCCAAGGGACTTAATGCAACCTTTGATACTAGCTATTAGCCATCTCACTTAGCAACTTATGAGCCATTACTTCTAGTGGAACGGACTGGAAATTAATTTTTCTTTGCAACTCATACTGTATTTTAAAAGTTGTCAGTTACAAATAGGAACTAGTAGTTATAGGATTACCTGGCTCCTGTATTTGTAAGGAGGACACTGGTAAACATTAGCACCTTTATTTTACTGT
The DNA here is from genome assembly GCA_004024925.1 of Scalopus aquaticus. Classification (NCBI taxonomy): domain Eukaryota; kingdom Metazoa; phylum Chordata; class Mammalia; order Eulipotyphla; family Talpidae; genus Scalopus; species Scalopus aquaticus. The sequence goes on from PVIJ01008641.1 coordinate 2,844, forward strand.
TCTTTAATGAACAACCCAAATTCAAATATTTAAGAACTAATTAAGTTATTCAATCATGCACCATACACCAAGCATCAGAAGTGCTAAGTGCCAGCTACATACCTTATAAACAAATGATTTTCCTGCCCTCAAGGATCCTTCACTCTAATGGGAAAATTTAGAGCCTTAAGAAACTTTGAAAAGTGCAGGAGGAATATAGGTGGAAGAGCATACCAGTCTAAAAGCAGGGACTCTCCACAAGGGACTATGGTGACAGTTTATGGGTGAGTTGGTGGTGGGTAACCCACGGGGAATACACAATAATGTAAAAGATATACATTTTTAAAAAGCATGGACTCTCAATTATGGATCTACCACTCACAAGTCATGTAGCCTCAGCAAAGTGGTTAATTTATCTGAGCCTCACTTCATCACTGTTAAATAGGAATGACAACAGCACCTATACCATATAATGTCTCATGGGAATTTTAAATGATGATGCATGTAAAGTACTCACCATGATGCTAAGCATGTGGTTAATGTATAATAAATGTTAATCATTATGATTAGGCATTAAGAAAAATAGCTAAGCTTAACATATAATAAATTGTGTGAATTTAAAATAATTCATATAAAGGCAAATGTGTAAATATAAGTTAACTATTACTATTATATAGTCATTTAGAAAAATAGCTAAGCTGAATATGCCACTGTAGAGTAAAATTTAAGCCAATTTAAATAATCATTTATTTAAGTATCTCACTACATAAGGTTTATCTGATTATTCTTCTCATGGACATTTGCATAAAGCTTTACAATATCTGCTTTTGTTACCCATTCTTTCTGAGTGGTCCTGAGTGCTTTTAGCAGACAGACTTCATTATTCCCTTCCTACTGGTGAGAGAACTGAGGTTTAGGAGAAGACTGCAAATCATGAGGTGGTCTGACCACTGTTGCTCTGAACTAAAACTCAGAATACATATATTTAGGGGAGAACACACAGACCAGAGTTATGTTTTCCTGGGTAACTGATCTGGCTCAGATTTTGTTTGGTTCTATGTTCAGTTGGGGGAATGTTATGGACTGAACTGGTTTCAGGCTTGGATAATTTCTACAGAGATTGAAGTGCATATATAATTTTATTTTTAAAAATCTCTGAATTTTTTTTTATTAAGTGACCTTTTCTTTATCAGTAATTAGCCACAATCCCTGTCTCCAAAAGCCTCTATGGCCATATTCATTTGCAGCTGGAATAAAGGTGCAAAATTCATACTTTTCATGGATCACTGACATCTGGCTTCCTTCAAACTGGCTGCTGCATCTCTAAGAGCAGCTTGATAAAAATAGCAACTGAGGGATCAAGAGGGAGTTTAATAATCAGTCCTTCTCACAAATATGGTTTTGTTACCACTGGAGCCCTTCTTTTCAGACATCAAATGTCAATGTATGCATTTCTGGAAAATTAAAAACACTATCTTAATTGAGGTGTTTGATGAGTATGATCACTTGTTATCTCAATAATATATGCAAATAAAAAGGCATCTGCATTCAAAGTTTATTTTTAAGAAAAAATGTTAAAGTGAGGGCAATCGAATGCTAATCACCTTTTAGGAAGAATCATTTTACTCATTATTGCCCCAATGCCTGTGCCAAGACCCCCAGAGTCCACAAGGAAATGGGTCTGCTTCCCAAGTGTGAGCTCTGGCCTCCAGTGGTGGGCCAATGTCCTTATCCTTTTGATACATCATCATATGTGGATTCTTTCTAACCCATGGCAAAAGTATGGCTAAAGCATGACTAATTATAACGTCAAGATTAAATGACAAGGATATAGTTGCTAAGTACATTCACAGATGTATTAATGTTTAAAAGGGGGAAAAAGAGAACGGTTGAGAAAGGGTACAACTTTCTACTACAAGGTCTGAGGATTTAATGTAAAATATGGTGGTTTCAGTTAATAACACCATATCATAAATAAATTTACTATGAGAGTAGAATTTAAATGTTCTCCATAAAAAGTAAATATATGAGGGGTGGATGTTAATTAACTAGATGATGGGAACCATTTCATAATGTAATCTTTAAATGCCTTACAATTAATTTGTCAATTATACCTTAACAAAGCTGAAAAGGCATCATTAGAGTGATATGAGGAAAAGGAAGAATCAGTAAATAAGAAGCCTCCCATGAGGCTAAAAGCCTCTATCAATATCTGAATCTATTCACATGGCTTCAGGGTTTGCTGTGAACCCCTGCATGTTGGATGAATTCTCACTGAGTTGCAGGTCTTACTAAGATGCTGGTATTCACACATGGCTTGAAGATCCATAAGGTTTTATCAGTGCAAAATTCTGAGAGGAATCAGAACTGACAATTTTGTGAGCATCCAAATGTATTTCACAGTTAAGGTTTCAAAGACCGGGAAAGAAAGGCTTGTTTATTTCTCAGTACATCTGGGTGTCTGCTTTCAAGGTCATTCAGAAAAATGCATGTCAGGTGGTGAAGACATTTTAACTTCTGACAAGTGCTAGCTAGCTATACACGTACTTTTTTGATAAAATATAATTTTTATAGAAACATCAAGATTTAGATGAGAATCTATCCTTTCACAGAAATCATTTGTCCTAAGGCTTTTCCCTGTACCTATACCAGTTTCTCCCCCTAAAAATGAGAATGTTATTACCCAGTTTTTCATATTTGTCTATTTAGTGAGGAAATTAACAAGCAGTGCACTGATATCCTTTAAGATTGCAGGCTACAGCATCTATGATATTCACATGGACTCTGAATTTAGGTTGGGTATTTATTTATTTAATTTAGGTTCCCTATGAAATGTTTCTCTGCTCTAACTTGGTTCAGCAGTTATTATATTTAAGTTAATCTCTCATGGCTTGTTGCAGTGTAATAGTGGTGTACCCTTGACCTTGGAGTCTGACCCTTCTCCCTCTTGAGCAGGCCTCTCTAATAATGTGGAATCAAGTTCAAGTACCCCTCCTTCCAGAACAGTTGCTGTTTCATCTCTGAAACACTGCTCACTCTTGGGTTGAACTATGTGAACCATGTCCAGAGAGGTGCTCGTAAGAAGGGGAAAGCCTCATCGTAGGACAGGTCAAGTAATTCCATGAGAAAAATTATTAGTCTTTTGTGAGCTCAACTCCCATTTGTGTGTGTGTGCCAAGATGGCAGATTTTGAAACTAAGTCTGAAACGACCTCTGAAACAAAGCTTAGATTTCGACTCAGTCAACTTCTCTCCTTAAAAAAAACCCTATAATAAATTCCTGCACCCTATCTGTGAGTCCCTCTCCTCAAAGGGACTCCCAGCCTATGCTCTGTCTTCAGCATCAGTGAGCAGCCACTCTTCCTGGAATGAGGCACTGTTGAGAGAAATGGGCTCACAATGAACTTGAATCCTAAGGATCTTTTCCCCTGCAATCTTTTATCAAAGTGCACTTTAGAAAAGTAGATGGCAGTTCTGACGCTCTTCCTAGAGGACTGCAGATTTGTGAAGATTTATCACCCACAGTTGCCTTTTGAAGGAATTGCCCATAATTATTCCTTTTACATTTTGCAGCTGAAGTGGCTCCTCGGAAGAGCTTAGCAGTTTTTCCTAAGAAGTGTGACTCAGCCTAGGAGGGATTAGAGTGCCAAGCTTTGGCCTTCATCCTATGCTTTCTATCACAGATAGTAGGCCCACAGAAGCTAAAGCTAAAGAGTCTGAGCAGGTCAAAGGTAAAATGAGAAAACTAAAAGGAGCCCAAAATTTAAAAACCACAAGACTGAGTAACACTACTTTTTGAAAAATCTCAAAGCTCTAGGTTTAATTTAAAAGACTTCCTCTATGATAATTCTGTTTGCTTTTTACAAATGGCTTAAGTATTCTGAATGCAAGGAGATATGACCAATAACAAAAACAGATCTTTGGAAATACAGAAGATAACTTAAGTTTTACTGTAAGAAGTAGTGACAAGTACTTGCTCTTTAGAACAGGAATACATACCATCTGAACATATTGCAACATTGTGAGTAGAGGTAAAAGAAAAGGAGACCAGAAAATACAGGTAGGGCCAACTGGAGAATGATAATAAAATATTATGATGTTCAAGTTTGTAGAGAGTTAGGGAATACCTGGTCCAGTCTCTCTGTTTTACAATTAAAAACATTTGAGACCAAGGCATGTGGGAACCTGCTCCAGGTTTCAAGGCTAAGTCAGAGATGCAGTCTCCTGACTCAAGCTCAAATTATACTCTAGCAGTGATTCTCTCCAGTTTGCCATTTTAAAACCCTGGCAAAGTAAAGGTTAGTAACTGTCTTGGGACAGAAGGTTGGCAAATGGTAGAGTCAAAAATCTAGACCTTCTGATTTTTAAGCCTGTCTCTCAGCCCCATTTGTCTCAGTATCTTCATCTGGGATAGCAAAATAATAGTGTCAAGCTCATTGGGCTACTGTGAGAATTACACGTGCAACAAATGTAATAACGTCATAGAACAGTGCCTGATATATAATAGGCACTTAATAAATGTTAACTGCTTTTACTATTACACCGTATTACACCGTGACAGAAAAGGAGAGAGCAACCAATCAGAAGTGAACCCAGAATTAGTGGCCATGAGTCTTGCCTATGAGTCCCTATCACATCTTGCAGGCCTTGGACTGCATGGGGACCAGGGAGAAGGCCCAGCTCCCATACAGAACACTGGGTGTAGAAACAGGTCGTGGTCATGCTGCTGGAGGCCTGTCCTAGTGCAGGTGCCTAAGGAATATATACCTGAGCCAAAGGCAGCAACATCCATGGTGGCCATCCCTACGACACAGCCCTTTGGAAAACCGGGCACAGAATCAAACCAAAACTGACTGAGCACTCGCTACAATCAGGTCACTGCATTCATTACTCGCATGGTCCCCATGACACACAAAGAATTATCCACAGTGCATAGGTCGAGCGCAGGGAAGCTTGTGCTATAGCATGGAGAAGTTAAATAACTTGCTCAACTTTGCACAAATGGAAATAAAACCAAAAGTCCTTGCTTGTTTCAGCCACACCACTACCCCATACCCTCCAGCTCCATCACCCTTTAATACCCACATAAGCCCACACTCTCCCGCTACCACTGGTCCCTAAGGTGTTTAGATGCAGGGTAACTAAGTCAATAGTCTTCCATTCAAATAATAATAATTCTGGTTATTCAGTTAGTCTTATTCTCAGTAATAAAATCATTCCTAATACAATTTCACACTTTTTCGTAAGATTCCAATCATGGCATTTTTTTATATCTGCTCTGCCCCTGGGAAACCCAGAGGCCAAATGGGAAGTTTAAACAAATGTATTTGCCTTGTTGCCCACAGGTTGGGGAACAGCACCTTCAAAAACATGCAGCGCAGGCACACCACACTGAGGGAGAAGGGGCGGCGCCAGGCCATCCGGGGTCCTGCCTACATGTTCAATGAGAAGGGTACCAGTCTGACTGCTGAGGAAGAGCGATTCCTGGACTCGGCCGAGTATGGCAACATCCCAGTGGTCAGGAAAATGCTGGAGGAGTCAAAGACCCTCAACTTCAACTGTGTGGACTACATGGGGCAGAACGCGCTGCAGCTGGCCGTGGGCAATGAGCACCTGGAGGTCACCGAGCTGCTGCTCAAGAAGGAGAACCTGGCACGGGTGGGGGACGCGCTGCTGCTAGCCATCAGCAAGGGTTACGTGCGCATCGTGGAGGCCATCCTCAACCACCCGGCCTTTGCACAGGGCCAGCGCCTGACACTCAGTCCGCTGGAGCAGGAACTGCGGGATGATGACTTCTACGCCTATGATGAGGATGGCACACGCTTCTCCCATGACATCACTCCCATCATCCTGGCGGCCCACTGCCAGGAGTATGAGATTGTGCACATACTCCTGCTCAAGGGTGCCCGCATTGAGCGACCCCACGACTACTTCTGCAAGTGCAATGAGTGCACTGAGAAGCAGCGGAAGGACTCCTTTAGCCACTCGCGCTCCCGTATGAACGCCTACAAGGGACTGGCGAGCGCTGCCTACCTATCCCTGTCCAGCGAAGATCCTGTCCTCACCGCGCTGGAGCTAAGCAACGAGTTAGCCAGACTAGCCAACATTGAGACTGAATTCAAGGTAACTCTCCACTTACCGCTTGGCAGGCATATTGTCCATTGGTCCTTCTAGTTGTGTCCAGTAGCCAGATGGGTTGTCTGCACCTCTCAGAAAAGGTCTTGCTTTGAGGCTCTTTGGGAAGAGGGGAACTTCTTCTACCTGTAGATGTAGGCCTGAGGAAAAGGCAACCCATTAGATGGACTATTTGAAATCACATAATTAGGACTAAGGGGTGACTTAAGCACAATACCATAGAATAAAAGACAAGTAAAACACTTGCAGGATTGTACTGTGGTTCTGGTAAATGCCTCAGCTCAGCCCCAGGGAGCTCACCAGTGTCTAGGACACCTGTGGTTATTTCCTGGCCCATGTCTTGGATTTCTTGTTTTTCTCACTTGCATGGTTTTGCTTTGTCCTGCTCACCACATATGCTTCCTGGACTGTCTCATATCTATTGCTATAAAGACTTGGCCACAGTCTTTCTCAGTTTATCAAACTATTGCTACTGTCCTATTTAAGCGCTGAGGAGGAAGTACATGAAATGAAAATGGAACTCCCTGTAAAATTGAGCTTGTCACCCCAGTACCTGGGCCCAGGGCAAGGTCTGCAATTCAGCCACCGAGAACACCTAGATGAACCAGGCCAGCCCAGAGGATGGAAACTCATCTCCACAGTCCATTATTCAATGGTGAGCGGATTTGTGCTTTTACTGTCAACTGGCACACCCTCCTGAAAGAGAATGGGTGCTATTTCTTTGATGCAGTGTTGAATAATAATGAAGAAGCACATCAAGTGGGCACTTACTGTGTGCCAAGCACTAATTATTTCCTATATAAAGCTGTTTAATCCCCTCAATGACCATTGGTGGTGGGAGGGGAATCATTATTACTCCCAGTTATATGACGGTCCAGAGGTAGAGCGATATCATATAACCACCAAGTAACAAAGCCATTGTTCAGATCTAGGCACTCAGATTCCAGAGCCAGGTCTTAGCCATTCTGGAAAATTGCAAGTCAGAGGCCTTGTTCATGCGTCGGGGGTTCTCAGAGTTTCACTAATCTTTAGCTGAGTAGTGGAGGGATTCTCGACTGCAGAGAATGTGGCTAGAAGAGAATTCACAACTGGGCTGGTTATTTCTCATCCTGCTATTCAATCAGAGATCATGATACCCTGAAGCATACAAAGAGATGCCACATCCAGGGTTAACAATTGAGCTGGGAAAAGATGTGACCTAGAAGTGGAAAGGTCTCATTCCCAGCAAGACGTCAGTACAAATGTTGCTGCTGAACATGACACAATTAGGTGGCAAAGGGCGGGTATTAAGTCATGGCAAGGAAGACCCCCAGGGAACACAGTGCTTAGGAAGAACTCAACAGAGAAAATGGAATTGGGCTGGACCTTTCTGTGAAGGAATAATTGACTCAGTGGGAAGACAGAAATGGGCATTTGGAGGAGGCAGGTGAAGATCAGGCCCCCACAGCAGGGAGGGGACTGATGAAAAGCTCTTGTGACTAAAATAGACTTCCTATAGAGACATACAGGAGGAATGCTCAGCGGGCCCTGCATGGCAGGCTGAGTACACTTTGGGTGTCATCCTGCGGGAAATGGAGAGCCACTGAAATTTGGTGATTAGGGGGCCACAGTGATGAGAGCTAGAATTTTGGAAATTTACTTGACTCATAAGTAATAGACTCATACGGAATTTGGAATGTGTGGCACTAGAACTGAAAAGGGAAACATGAAGCCATAGAGGCTTCTCTCTAAGAAATGGATCACCCACACCAGGGAGATAGGGGTCAGGCATACAAGAACCTATAGAGCACTGCATATTGTGGACAGATGAAGAACCCTATAATTAATTTTCTTTCATCTGTCCCCCATCTTGGATCCATCTACTGAATTGGAGCCATGTCCCTAAATTCCTCATTAGAAAAAACGGGGGATATAGATGTTGCAATTACCCAAAGAAGCTCCCAAGAAATGTAGCTATTACCTCTTCTTTCCTTCTTATGTACAATAAGCCCACGTGAAAGTCACTGCTATCCCAAAAATACTTGGTTGAACTTGTCTTGTTCCCTGGACTTCAGACTGAATCTCCACAGGCCACATCAGAGAAATGGCTAAGCCAATTAATTAAGATGTTTCTGGCTGGGGATGGGGGAAAGCAATTCAATCAAAAAAATGATTTTTGGATCAGATTATCTGGATAATTGCACAACTCTCTACTTATCTGGAATCTGGGAGCATGCCAGCCTTACTAAATAAAGTGAGACTAAACTTGCATTTGGAATTACATCAAAAGCATTTGTTTCCTTTACTAAAACCCAAAGTCTAGCATATTTTAGTTACATACTATCTAAAAGCAGAAGTTTCTTGAAAGCACCTACTATGATATTTTGATTTAGAAAGCAATTATGAAAATCATGGACAATTAAGAACACCACTAGCATGATGACAAACCCTTTCCACATGTCACGACTTGCTAGAATGAGAGTCAGCATAAATACAGGCACTGGCTGTTAATATTCCCCTAGTTACCTTTGTTTGAAATAGTGTCTTTCAGATTGTCGACAAATGGTGCATTATAAATTAACATAAGCATTCTTTTAGGATTTTATTACTTATTCAACTATTACTGTATGTGCATTCCTGACATTACAAATCTTTTCAGAGAAGAGAGCAGTTTAGCAAGAGGAAAGTCAAACTGTAATAAGAGAAGAAAGAACAATTGTCTGTATTCTAAATTCACTCTTTAGGAGTCTTTTTTGCTTTAACTTGGTGAGCTGCTGCTGTCTGTAGTCATATATTATAAAGATGAGCCAGTGATATCAACTGTATAAAAAGAGCGACCAGGTTCTCATTGGAAATGTCATATGGCATCCTAGGATGCTCTCACACACTCATTCTGGGAGTGACTCTTGCTGACCAGGGAACATCATCCATGAAAACCCAGATTCAGTTGCCCAGGCTATTGTTTTTGGAGTCATTTTAATTTATCAATAGAACAGAGTCTAGTCATTAGCAAGAAGTACAGCCAGTGTCAAGGTCTCCAGTAAATCATGGCAGGAGTCAAAATACTTGCTAACAAGTCATTATTTCTGGTGTGGAAATCATGTAGCCGTTGAAGGATTTTCTTATGTCTCCCTAATTTTCTTGCATCTAGAAAGATATTAAAACTTCATGTAGCCACTGAGCCTTCCTAGTAACTTGAATGGTACCTAATAATCTAGTAAGCACTGATGAAGAGAATGAAGAAAATCCCAGAAGAATAATCATTTCAATTGATGAAGCAAGGAACAACTTCATCCATAATTTAAACTCTTCCTACCAATATGGATTTAATAGAGGCAGTCGATGGACATGGTGAAATGCAGAAGCTTTACAAATGGCTGAAAGGTGGTTAGGGGCATAAAACCAACAAATATTAACATACCCTGCACTGCTTGGTGCCAATGACCATTAGACCTCTGAGAGTGTGGTGGTCTTCTTGGCACTGCACACAGTACCTAACACTGGGGGACTAGGAGCACTACCCATACATGGCTGGTTGGTTTATCTCTGCAAAATATAGAGAGGGGAAGATCAGTGTGGGATGGACTCTTTAAGAGATGTTTTATCCTTATCAAATGCGCTATTTCTGTGAAGAGAAACACCCAGAATACCATGTAAATAGAAGGAATTTGTCTATCTTAGTTGGGTCACAGCTTCTGCCAACAAGAACACAATGAGGTGTCAACATTTCTTTTGAATTAGTCTACTTGGCTTTCTTTGCTGATGATCCTTCGGATAAATTTCTTAGGCTCCCCTTATCTTGCTGGTGTCTTCCCTGTCAAATCCCTGGCTATTCTATGCATGTTATCTGTGTGTGGAGTTAGTTTCAAAGAGTAACAGATATTGATCTTTCTTCTAATTGGGAGTTATGGCTGCCGCACTGCCTGGTGGAGGTGGGGAAGTCTGGGAAAGGGCAACAAGAGGATAATGTGAGGTTTAGGACTTTGGAAGGAAAGAGAAAGCAGCGGGGCTAGAGGAATCCCCCTTGTTCTCGCACCTTCATCTTCAGCTTAAATTTAAAAGTACCCCCATGTTACCAAGTCAGGGAATTGGAAGCTGAACAAACACACACTTCATCTTAGTTATTTAAGATTCTGTCATTATGAATAATAGCAAAGCTACAACTGAGAAGCCTTTTCCTGTTGATAAAACATCAGCATGGTGGCTGCTGATTGTGCTTCAGTCATAAGCAATTTATTCGTATAGATCACAGAGTGGAGGAATAGGAGGCAACCTGCTTAAAGTGTTGATGGCTTTTCTATTTGTCAATGGGCTTTAACCACAAGTATTATGAAAAATAAATAATGAATTATGTGTTCATGTTTGTGTTGCCATTTTAAGACCCATAAAAATATTCTCTGGGCCTAAAATACCACAGATTAAAAATGCAAATAATGATAAATCAGACCAATTTGCCACCTGCTATGATCTCTACTGAGACCCCATTGTGGAAGGTAAAGATGTTGAGATGACAGTTTGTAATCTGCTTGCAAACTTATCAAAAAGGAAGGGGGAAGGCGAGGGGAGGAGGAGGAGAAGCGTCTTTGTATTGTGGTAGCAAGAGCACAGAGCACTCTGAATTCTGCCCTTCTGGAGTCTGGGAAGCATGAAGCTTGAGAAAGGCCCAGCCTGGGCCTCAGGCAGTACTGACAGCTGACTAAGCCTCCAGCGGAATCCGTATTTGCACCTGTTTCTCACATGCTTTGAATATTTTTAGCATTTTTAAATCTTATAGACCAACACCCTGGGAAAATATATTTCCTCAAAGTTTGAAAGCTTAGCTGGTAGTACAAACAGATAGCTACTTAACATGCAGGAATTAGTTGAAAACTGTTTTCATTTCCATTGGGAAAATTCTTGAGCTATGAGGGCTGCAGGTCTTAAAAACAAGTTTGTGTACGTGTGTTTAAAGAGAATCTAGCAGGAAACTTCTATAATGCCCACACACATCTCCGTCCCCCATACTCTTAGGGATCTCACTGTGTCACCTAAGCCCTCTGCTGAGCAGCTGATGATGGAGGGTGTAAGCAGAAAAAAGAAGGAGCAAGATGTCGGGAGATGAGATGATGGAACATGCACTGGCGTGGACAGCGGGGCCAGGGGCCAGGACTACTGGGGTCGGGGTCACAGTTCATACCCCTGATAGCAAGCCCCAGGGATTGATTTATCTCAGGAAAAGGGAAAGAGGTAACATCTGCCCATGTAGCTTTGTCTTTTTCAGTGTTTTTACCTAAGTCTGGAGGAGTCTTTCACCACAGCATTCTTTAGTGACCTATCTCAGAAAATGAGCTAATTAATACATCCTTCAGTGACGATTTTGTACTGGGTCACTAATAATGCCTAAAGTTAGATGATGTTTCTCCTCTAGGGTTTATGTCAAGAGTACATGGAGAAGGTGAACACTGGTGACAGACAGTTGGGTGGGACAAAGAAGGCCACTTTGCTAGAACAGGATAGGGCAGGTGACAGAGCCACACTACATTCCCTCAAGGTTTTGGAGAAGAAAGCAAAGAGTGGCTCTGGAGCCACTGGGACCCAGTACCCACTCCATCTCCTATCAATCATGCAATCTTGGGCATCAACTGAAAGTTAGTTTTCTTATCAGAAAAATGGGATAGGATAGAATAGGTTTTTGAACTGCAATATGTACAAAACAGAATGCTTGTTTTCCCCACTCACATACTTGCTTGAACCTCAGTCTCTGTGAATGGCATCACCATTTACCCAGTTGCTGAGCTCTCTATGCCTTATCCCATTAAACCACCAGAAAGTCCTGGTACATACTAAGGCTCAGTAAATACTGTTTCAGTAAATAAACAAATGAGTGAGGAGTGAGTGAACAGTGGCCTCATAGGATGTTGGTAAGGATTAGAAATGAGATGACGAATGTATGAGAACCTGACCCATAGCGAGCACTATGTATTTTCCCAAAAGAACTTAGCCAACAGCCTGGTTTCTACATGGAACTCGCTGGACGTTCAACACAGCAACTTTCCTCCCCAGTAAACACAGCTTACATTTCAGCACCTCCTCTATCTGAGGATCTCACTGATTTCTGCTAAGTACTTTCCTCCTAGATCTTTTCAGAACCAGATAAAGTCCCTGCTGTATGGGTGAGCTACATGGTTAAAAATAGGCTGAGGGAATATTTTCCAATTGGAAAGATGCAAACCATTGAAACTGAATAAGCCTAGAATGTTGCTCAAATATTGTCGTGAAAAGCAGCGATGTGGGCATGAAAGATAGAGGAGCAAAGGAGTGGGAGGGAGGAAATGGGCAAGCCGAGCTCCTGCCAAATACAGAGAGAGATTATTTTTTGAAAAAATATCTCTGTGGAAAAGATTCATCACTATACACACAAGAAAAAATGGCAAAAAATCATTTCCTATACAAGTGCAACTATCAGTCCGAATATCAGAGATAAGGAGAAAATGGTCACAGTTCTTACAGAGAATGCTAGTAAATGAGTGATAGCACAAATTAAATCAAATGGAAATGATGAAAGTGCAGGGGTTTTCTCCAGAAAAAAAGTTACAATGCTGTATAAATTAATCATAATGGAGTAACATTAACCCAGTACACTGCATATGCTATCAACATAACGGCAGGAGTTTTACTAGCAGCACACCCATACCAAATGTGGACACTACATCCAGAAGGGTGGGGTGGGAGTATGGTCTGCAGACCACAGAATCTCAGCACTAGGAGGGTGCCAGTTACAGAGCGCTCTCAAATGGAGGTACTGGAAATTGGGTTCAGAAGTAATAACCCCAGACTAGAAAGGATTCCACTGGACTTTATTCATTCCACTGCATTTTGCAGATTCTAAGATTATATTTTTCCCTCTTTTTGATACATGGGCCAAATAATTTTTTCATTAAAGTAGGGGGAAATGGCTAAATCTTATATCTGATTTTTATTCAGGGGGGCTCATTTTAGCATAAGTCAAGGCATGGAGTAGACCTCTTCCTTGTCTCCCCGCCTCTAAAGTACTGGATGTTGAGAATGCCATGCAGGAGGGAACTGGAGGCAGGTAAAGCTCTTCCAGGTGTCCAAAATCCTCCCAGGTGAACACCTAGTTGAGTTCTGGTAGATACATTAGTTTCCGAAGGCAAAAAATCTGAATTAATACTGTGAATCAGTTGACAGAATATGATCATCGTATTTTTGTTTCCCTTATTTTATCCTCACCCGTTTTCCCTACCGCACAGAAGAACCCATATCGATGTATCATACACACATACATACATGCATGCATATGTATTCAAGAAGTATTTATTTTGCATCTACCCCATACAAAGTTCTAGAGACTGGGAACACTTACAGATTTATCAAAACTTGGTAACTTCTGACTTTGAGAGTTTACATTTTAATGGAAAGAATGGAAAAATATATTGTTGGCATATGTGTGTGCACTTATAAATTCCACAAAAGGAATAAAGGTGTGAAATTACCACCTTTCTTACTCTCCTTCACTTGGTGCCATGTTTTTTTATGGTTCCCCCATGTTGCTGTTATAAATCTAGTCCACTGTGTCTGTCGCTGTCCAGGATCTCATTCTCTGCACCTCCCACCCAGGTGATAGACACCTACACTGCCTCTAACTTCCTGTTACAAGTGTTGCTGCAAAGCACATCCCTGTCCCCACTTAGGATCCTCTAAGTCTTCTTGTGTTATAGACAAGCCCAGGGCTAACTTCACGTCATACAGCTGACTGCTCCCCCAGAAAACCTGGGCTTGGGGTGTCTGGTTTGCCACATGCTTCCTGCTCTAGGTATTATCCTGTTTTCTAATGTTTGCCAGTATGAGAAATATAAGTTATTTTAATTTGCACTTCTAACTGCAAATGAGGCAAAGTGTGTCGTATATTGTTTAGCCTTGTGAGCTTCTCCCATCTGTGAATTGCCTTCTCTTATCCTTCCTACACTCACTTTTAATAGGATTTCTGTTTTGGAGTATTTTAAAGTTTTCTTGCAGGAGTTCCTCAGACATTCTAAATACTAGTTTCTTATCTATTTCAGACATTGCAAATAACTTTCTCCCAGTCATCAGCCATCTGTCAAGTTTGTCTATGAAATCTTTATTGAACAAACACTCTTATTTTTACATGGTTTGTGCTGTCAATCTTAATAAATCCTTCCCCACTCAAGATTGCGAAGATATTCTACATCTATTGTTTTCTTCTATTATTTTATAGATCTATCATGATTCACTTTTAAGACATTAGTCCAATAACTAATGGAGTCTACTTTTGTATGCAGGGTGAGTTTATAACACATTTTTGCTTTTCTCCACTTGATTTGTAATTTCTCAGTATCATCTGTCAAATAAAACTAACTGGACCCCAATAATCTGTGATGCCTCCTCTATCGTGTACTAATTCCCAAATACTCATGCTTTTGCTTTGGACTTATTCTACTTCATGGTTCTACCTGTCCATTTAGTTCCATTCCTCCAGGGTTCCATTTCTAGAATTTTGTTTTATGACCTATTCCAGGCCTCTAAGTCCAGTTTTTTCCATGCATAGATTTGTTTGCTTTGTACAAGTAGATTATTTTTTTGTGTTTGGTTTTTAGGCTGTTTAATAATTAAAAATCATGGTTCGTCCTTTCTTCCATCATCATCCTTAGGTTCCCTGAATGGAATCCTGTAAATCAGACTGCCAAAAGACATACTAATAAGAAAATAAAACCAGAAGAGTATTAACATGTGTATCACACAAGCATATGGGAAAACTCAGAGATGACTAACTCAAAGGGATGGTGAGAAGTCGAGCTTATATAGCATGTAAGAAAAGAACAGGACATTTTTAGAGAAGTGACAAGACAAAGGAGAAGGACTTTTAAGATTCTAGGAAATTAATGGTAGGTGAGAGGTACTTTTAGCAAAGTTTGCAGCAGATTCCTCTGGTGCAGTCTGCGCTGGCAGTCTAGAACTGTCCTTGGTAGGAAGGGAAGGAGGTGCGTTTACAAGTCTATAGCCTGTGTTTTAGCCAAATAGATGGAGGGCAGAGAGCTTTTCTTGTATCTGCTTCTTCTCCATTACCTTCAGCTCAAAATAATACTTATGCCAAAGTGGGACATTTTGGTGTGGCATATTCCACTATCCTTCGAGTACATAATTACAAGAAGCTAGAAATGCCACTGCAACTTCTGGATCCAAGGTAGAGTTCCATTTAGTACTAATCAAGAAAATTGAGAGAACGGCACTTAATTGCAAAGGTAAAAAAAAAAAAAGTAACTCCATTATTCAGAAACCTCACTTGCATGAGGTTTGATGAACTAAGTATCTCTCTCTTTCTTTTCCACTTATAAACTATGTGATCAGTACCAACCCAAGGGTATGCTCAAACACAGCAGAGGGATGAGAAACTGCAATCACAAGCTGATTATCCTGGTGCAGGCTTCCTCTCAAAACAGGCATTGCCCGAGCATAGAAGCACATGTGCTTTTCCATCAGTTCTCAATAAAATCAGATGGTGTGGTGCCACCTACGCTTTTTTGCTAAGTACAGACTCTGGTTATGGTAGAGGTAGCCTGGAACAAGATCCAGGAAAACTGAAGTTGTATACCTACTCCTAAAAGTACAATGATGCAAGAATAATTAAAGCTGTAATTTTCTAAATACTATCAATTGTCAAACAGAAAAGGGCTCCCCAAATGCTTAGTAACATGACTGTCTTTCACATCATTATGATGTCTCATCTCCCATACCTACAGTGTGAAGTTAATAATAATAACCTCTTTTTCTTGGCCCCAAGAGCAGCCTTGCTAATTGTTGATTGATAAATGTTTTTGAGATTCAGAGAGGCTACACTAGAAGGTTAAGCACTGAAACACACACACACACACACACACACACACACACACACACACACACACACACACACACACACCCTGGAAACACAACACACTTCATATTCACAATACAGTTGCTTGGACCTGGACCTGGAGGACCACACTTCTATCTGCACTCTTGGGAGCAGCAGCACAGCCGCTGGTCTTTTGTATGGTGATGTGGTGAAGACCAGAGTTTTGCCTATTGAGTTACTAGCGTTCCCCAGCTTCTCTCAGGTGTTCTTTGAAAACTGTCGTCCAAGGATCTTTCTGATAAGAATTTCTCTTCTCCAGCGATTATTATTTTCACTTAAAGAATTCACCTAATACCTTCTCACAAAACATCAGAAATTTGGTGTTCTATGGACTTAAAATTGGTATCTTAGCATAAACATGGAGATGAGCTTCAGGAAATGTGCAGCAAGAGGAAAAAATGTTTTTTGATTATGCTGAAAAAATCAGCAAGAATTTACTTCCTTTAGTGGTATCACCTCTAGGTTTATAAAACAGATTACAAACATACAGTGGGTTTTTTACTTCATTTAAGTAAATAGTTGAGGAATGCTCTCATGTAGTTAGCTTTTGGAGAATAGTTGATGGACATATGGAAAGAAGATGCTTTAGGGCAGTGCTAGGATGGAGCCTTGACAGGTTGAATCTCCCAGAGCAGACAGGTGGAAGACAGTGAGTGAGGAAATCCAGGTCTACCATAAACTGTATGACCCTGGCTCAGTCATTTCACTGCTCTGCAGCTCATCTTCCTCATTCCTAAATCCAGGTACTTGAACTGATAGGCCCTGAATGACTCCCCTCTTGTCTCACCCTTTCTGTTTCTCACAGCTACAGAGCATTTTTGTAAAGAACTGTGGGTTACTATGAGCTGGCCATTCATGGGCAACTGTGACATATTTGCTATCTGCAAATCACAGCAGAACATTCCTTGACTACCTGCAGACAACAGCCCATATCATGAGGCAGGCCCGGGGATGCCTAGGCCACAGCTGACCTGATGACACGACTACCTCCATAGTGGTCTTCGGATTACTCTGCCTGTGATAACATCAAATACTTTGCTGATGCAAATGTCTCTTGGCGTACGGTCATGATGAGCCCTTCTCTCATAAAACTTTGTCCCACATTCCATCCCACCATCCAGACCTTGTGCCTCAATACTACTGTTGCATGATCAGCTTTTCACTAGCCTGTATGCCTTCAACAAATGACACTAGAACCGCTCAAGCAGCAGAGTTTGCCTTGCAAACCTGCTCCATGACTCTTTTGTCCCTCATTATGTTTCCTGCTGCAAAGTGGCAACCACAATAACAAACACCCAAGTTGAGGCTTAAGAACATATTATTATTCCCACTTTGCAGATGAGGAAAGAGACTGAGCCATCAAATGATTTATCAGCAAAGAGCAGTCCTTCTTCTGTTCACCACATCCATAGTTCTAGCTGCTAGGACTATGAGTATGAGAGCGACCCAGGGAATATTCACAGCAACACAGAGACTGAAGTGTTAAGGGATAATTTATTCAGTCATTCGCTGGATAAAAGCAACCCAAAGCAACACAGAGACTGAAGTGTTAAGGGATAATTACGGTGAGTAGCATGGGAGCAAAATGCTATGAGAATGGAGAGAAGAGAGCAATAAGCTGCCCCAAAATGTAAGCAATCGCTTCCCAGAAGAGACATTTTGAAGTGGTTCTTGAAGGATTAGTAGGAGTTTGGCAAATGAAAAGAGAGTGAGGTATAAAGGTGGAGGAAAGAGCATGTGCAGAGGCAGGAAAGGCTCAGTGTTATCTGGTAGACAAGTACAACTGGAAGGGGGCTGTGCTTATGGGGAGGGGGCTAACATCAGTGAAGTATGTTCAAACACAATAATAAAGATGCTTAGATTTTATCCCATGGCTTTTTAACCAAGGAGATGATGTTTCGGCATTCGGGTAGAAGGAGGAACAGCTGTTGTAAGCAGACCTTCAGGACACTAGTTCAAAAGCCTAGACACTAACTCATAATGGCTTGAATTAAAACCACAATTGTGAGTATGGGGAAGAGGGTACAGACATACAAGATACTCTGGAATCCAGAGAGTCTGGTAACTAACTGGCAAGACAGAGAGGTGCCCAAAGTTTCTAGCACAGGAGGCTGAGTGGATGGGGACTTTATTTTCTGGAATAGAGAGCAAAAGACTTGAACTAATAGAATAGATAGCAAAAGGCCTATATATTCAATTTAGGCATGGAGAGTCTGAAGTATCTGTGGGATTTGAGCCTAGAGGACGACTTGGCACTTGAATTATTTAAATCACCTTCTTATCATACAGGTTGAGGTTGGCAGTAAAAATCTGAGAAGCATAGCACATAGAGGACAGTAAATGTTGTGGAGATAAATGAAGCCATGTCTAAGACTCAGTCTCTTTTTGTATTATCGCAAAATAGGTATAAGTCTACTTCCAAGTGTTTTTATTCAGTCATTCACTGGATAAATCAGTTTAAAGCAAAAACTAGAATCTGATTTTCCTGATTAGATTTGAACTTATTTAAATGCAATCACCTTCTCATCTTTTACACGTGTCTTCCGGGACTTTTAGAAAGTCACTGCAGTTTTCTATGCACAAGATAATAAGCTTTTAACAGGCAGGTTGGCTCCAAGACCATATCTAAGAGCCAAGAACATCCCCCTCATCGTTCCTAGGTCAATTCCCCAGTAGCCACACACCAGCATGTATAGACAAAACCCTTTCCTATAGACAAAACCCTTGAATTATGAGGATGTATACTAAGTCATTTCATTCAACATGTATTAAGCCCTATAATATGGCATGTGTTGGACTGAAGTATACAAATGAATGATGTTGATTAATTATGAAAATGTCAAAAACACAGTTTGTACCTTTATTGTACTACTAAACCCTAAGGATAAAGAGCAGTGGAGGCCAAGATTGAAACAGTGAATTTTCCCAAGGTTAATAGAAAAGCCATTCTGGAGTTACCTTCAAACAGGTCTTGAGCAGAGGTAGGGCATTTAGAGACAGCAAAGAGGAGCATCTGTCCGTTGGGAACACAATGGACAGAGGCACCAAAGGGAAAAGAATGGAGTATGTTTATTCATCTGAGAAATTACAGGTGCTCATTTGCTTAGCTTGTTTTTTTGCTTCTTGTTTTATAATTAGCATGGCTCTACATTTTTTAAATTGCTACTTTGCCAGTTAGTTATTAGCTTCCCTTAATCAATAGCATTTTCAGCAATCACAAGCAAATTTGTAAAAGTTAGTTCTATACATACATGGTGCTATATCTTCAAAACATGTCCCGTGAATATTTATTATTCTGAATCCATAATCGAGTGAGTCATGACATAATCCTCTAGAAGAGTGTATTATCTGGTGATGCCAATTTTAAATTAATGTTTCTCTGAAATGTTTTCACGATATACAGTTAGTACAAATAAGATGCATAAGTCACATTTGCTCTGAAGCTCTTTTTGGCTCCTCTTTAAAACTGATAACTGAAAAAAATAAAAGTTTTCAGCTATCAAGTAGAGAAAACTTCAGGTCTGGCCAAGAGGACATGGAGGGTGGAAATGCCTATACTGGTAACATGTGAGGTAATATAAAAAATAAATGTGTGTTTAAGGAGAAAAGAATGATCATCTATAATCTCATCAGACACTAACATCTCAGGGACTTTCCTTCCAGTGTTTAATGTCCCAAGCATGCCATATATTGAGCACTTGCTTCCTCCTGTACCTTAAATCCTGCTGGTATTAAAATGTTAAATGTTCCCCCAATCTATTTCCACCCCTGCATCTGTACCACCACTGCCCTTGCCCAGATGACTGTACAGCTTCCGACCCACTCTGGGCCGCGCACTCCCCACCCTGAGGCCAACCTCCACAGGGCCAGGGGGCCCAGCAAGGTGCAGATCACATGACATCACTGTCCCACTTATTTTTTTTATGTATATATTTTTATTGTTATTTATGTCTTTTACATTTTGTATTCCCCTTGGGTAACCCACCACCAGTTCACCCGTGATCCATCTCCGTGGTCCCTTGTGTTCTTTTCTACTCCATTTTGTGCCCTTTTCCTCCCCTCCTCCCACCCCCCCCCCCAAGTGTCTCTCTCCTATTTGGTTTCCTTATAGTCCTGTTATAAGTGAAACCATTCGATATTTTTCTTTCTTTCTGGCTTATTTCGCTTAGTATGATCCCCTCTAATTCCACCCATGTCACATTCAAAGAAGATAAACACATGCAACTTGCAGCGACATGGATGGAATTAGAGGGGAACATCACTGTCCCACTTAAAAAGCTCTGGTGACTCCTCAGTGCCCATGCAGTGAAGTCCGCGCTTCTGATCAGGTCACACAGACCCCTCCATGTCCTGGCTCTTGCCCACCTCTCCAGACTCATCTCCTGCCTCTCCTTCACAGTATATCACAGAGCATGTGTTCTGTGCCTCTGTGCCTTTGCTCAGGTCATGTCCTCAGCTTAAAATGTCCTTCCTCCACCTCCAGAATTGAGTAACTCGAATTTATCCTCTACAATTCAGCTATGACTTATTTCTTCCAGGGCAACTGTCCGAAACACCCAGGCAGGGCTAAGAATCCATCTTTGATATTTCTGTCCAAACACAGAGCCTATCTCTGTCCCCTTATCAGTCAGTTATTGTCACAGCAATGTTTGCAACAAACCACCCCGCAACTCTGTAATCAGCATTTACCGTCACGTTCACAGCCTGCGGGTGAGCGGAGGAGGCTGTGCCCCACACCCCATTCTGGCGCCGAGGTGGGCAGGGAGCGGCAACCTAGGGCTTCTCGTGGGGAGGCCAGAGCTTCCAGAGAGCCAAAGGCAAACAGATGATACCTTAGACATTTAGAATGCACATGCTGCCTTGCCTGGGCTAAGATTCATCCCATGACCAAGGCCAAATCAGTACAGGAGAAAGCACTCTTGAGTTTCAGAAATAGGGAAAGGAGTAGACTACCTGCTAAATAATGAATTAATCTAACATAGTGCTCAACTCACAAATGATAACTCTTTCCAGTTGCTCAGGCCCAAAACCTAAGAGTCATTTTTACCTCTTATCTTCTTTTTTCCTTCCTTTTTTTATATCCACTTCATTAATAATCCTCTCAACTCTATCTTTCAAAGACATCTGGAACACTACACCTGACCATCTATATTTAGGGCCCAGGCCCCTCATCTCCACTGGGTAACTGCAACTAACTGCCCCTTGACTGGCTTCCCAGTCGCGGCTGTCCCTGTGTCACCCTGTCCCACCACCGCAGCAACTCTCTCAGGCACAAATCAGACCGTGCGCACGTCCCTTGCTGAGGCTCCAGTGACTCTTCCTCTCACGAAGTGGAAGCCACAGCACAACAACTTGCCCAGCTGTCTGTCCCTGCAGTTCCTCTGGCCTTCTCGCTTTTGTCCTCCTCTTTTGTCCCCCATCTGCTTTGCACTTTTCTCCTTCCTTGATGCTGCCTGGAACACTCTTTCCTTATATATCTACATAGCTCCCTCCTTTACCAACATCAACTCTACCAAAACCATCTCCTCAGGAACTGGATATAAAATAACACTCTCCCCCTCTGTAGTTTTCACACCACCAGTACAGATATAAGCTCCTCGAGGGCAGGGACTCTTTTATTTATGACTGTATCTCAAGACTTAGAATAGCAGCTGGCATAGAATGGGTATTCAAAGAATACTTGATGAGTTAGTAACTAGGACTGACACATGATAATTAAATGACTGTTATATGTTGTCTCCCCCATGGGTGGACTGGCCACATCTCATTCTTGTTCGCATTTCCAGTGCTGTGTGCAACTTCTAGAACACAGAAAGCAAGCCCGGTAAGCACATGGTGAAAGATGGAACATCTTTGTAAGGACATATTACTGGGATGCACTCAAGCTTCAAGCTAGCAGACTCATCCTCTTTTTTCACTGCTTTCCTGACTAGGTGTGTTTAGAAGGATATATTTTCCCAGGAATTACTATGAATGTCCCAGGAATTATCACATTACTGTAAAGAAATTCAGATCTAATTTGCACCAAAAAAAGGCTCATCACACTTCACTGCATGACTGTCATCCTTCCATCTGGTCTGCCAGCTCCAGGAGCGCAGTGACCGTACGTGCCCAGCCCCTTTTTGTATGTCCAGAGCCCTGGCACAGTGGTAGGTCTGCAGTCATTCTTCTTGACAGATGAATAAATGAAAGAACACATGACGGCTTCCCGGAGCCAAGCCTTGCACCAAGTGGCTTGTGCATGCTTGGTGGATGAAAGCTGTGGCAGAATCCACGAAGAGGGAGTAAAAAGGTCAGCACCACTCTACAGCTGGATCACATACTTGCACTCCAGCAGGACACACAAACCTCCAAAATGTGCTTGCTAAAGCCAGAGTACAGTGAACAGCAGTCCCCACACTGTTCCCTTTGGAATTCAGCTGACATAGGGCAGTACTGCCTCTTCCAGCCACGCTGTTTCTCTGACTCTTACTGTGTATCTGAGGAAGGAGCTGTAAGGACCCTGGCCACCACTTGGGGAGTCTGCAAACCCTCTGTTCCCCACCCAGTCCCACAGCTTGTCACATATATGGACAACTAATCTTTGACAAAGGAGCAAAGAATATGCACTGGAATAAGGACAGTTTGTTCAATAAATGTTGCTGAGAAAACTGGACCATCACATGCAAAAGAATGAAACTAGACTACTCTCACTGTGCACAAAAATCAGCACAAAGTGGTTAAAAGAACTGAACATAAGACCTAAAATCATAAAATATATAGAAGAAAATATAGGTAAAACATTACATGACATACATCTCAGCAACATCTTTAAAGACTCATCCCCCAAAGCAAAGAAAGTGAAGGAAAAGATAAAACAGCTTGGATTACACCCAGCTAAAAAGTTACTGTACAGCAAAAGAGACATTAACCAAAACAAAGAGACACCCTACTGATTGGGAGAAAATTTTTGCACTCCATATAACTGATAAAGGACTGATCACAAAAATCTACAAAGGATTCACATGACTCAGCAGAAACAAAGTAAACAACCCAAAAAATGGGCAGAAGAGCTAAGAGGACATTTCTACAAAGAGGAAATGTAAATGCCCAACGTGTGTATGAAAAAATGTTCAACATCACTTATAATCAGGAAAATACAAATCAAAACCACAATGAGATTAACACCTTACACCAGTGAGTATAGCACATATTAAAAAAGCTAGTAACAACAAATGCTGGCAAGGATGTGGAGAAAAAGAACTCTCTTACACTGCTGGTGGGAATGCAAACTGGTCCAACCACTATGGAAAGCTGTGTGGAGGTTCTTCAAACTACTAACAATGGAGCTACCATATGACCCAGCAATTCCACACCTAGGAATCTACTCAAAGGACACAAAAACATTAATTCAAAAGGATACCTGCACCCCTATGTTAAGTGCATCACTATTTATAATAGGTAACATTTGGAAACAACCCAAATGCCCCAAAACAGATGACTGCATCAAGAAGATGAGGTACATACATCTTCTATTTGATTGCTATTCATCAATCAAGAAAGATAAACTCATGCCACTCACAACAACATGGATGGAGCAAGAAGGGATTATACTCAGTGAAATAAGCCAGAAGGAAAAAGAAAACTATCAGATGGTTTTACTTATAGGAGGAATATAGGGGAACCAAATAAGGGATCAGAAAAAAAAAACATTAACAATAAATAAAAAAACAAAATTAACAGGTAACTATAAATCAGAGACATTCTACAGGGGAGGGTGGGGGAGAGGGATCAAAACAGGGGAGGTAAGAGCACAAGGGACTATGGTGATGGTGCGCGGGTGAATTGGTGGTGGGAATTCTATGGGGACTACACCTGCGAGGAGAAAGCAAACATTGTACAAAAATGAACAATGACGTAAACATATATAAAGAAATTATTTTGTTAAAAAAAGAGACAGTGATCCTGGTTGGGGCATGAGAACTCACTACAGAATAGAGGTGCTTGACTCCCCACTGGGAGTTAGTTAATACGGGGGGGTGGACTGGCAATTTTATTAGGGGTGTAGGGCCTTCAGAGAAATATAAATGGCCCCTCCCATTAAGGAGGACTTCCACCCTGACTTTCTACTAAATTAGCACAGATGGTGAACATACCTACCAATAACTAAGTGTGCAGGGTAAACAGTGCCCCGAGTTCAGCCAGTCTCACCTCCCTGCCCTTCCAAGGAATGGATGTGGGAAAACTGCCTTTTTCCATTTCAGTATCTTTGTCTCTCATATTTGTCCTCCTCTTGAACCTGCCTTGAACTGCCCCTTCAGGGTGGTGCTCAGGATTTTAGAGCACATGACAGGGCAGTTAGTGTGTTTATCAGATGAATGCTTCCCAGTGCTGGCATTTCAGAAGGTGGAGTCAGTCACCCAAGTGATACTCCAGTTGCCACTGAAGTTTCTGCATCTCAGTTCCCCAGTCTATCAAGGAAGAATGACAATAGTATCGAAAACCCTAGGTTTGTCAAGAGTCTTCAATAAGCTAGTATGTACTCAACCTGTGGCCTGGCACACAGACAGCACTCAATACATGGTAACTAACAGTAATACTAACTGTAACAGTCATATATTTAATATGATCTTCCATTTTAGTTGTTTCTGAGACCAATAAATCAAGTCCCATGTGAGTGCAGGGCAGGAAGGCAGGGGATGGGAGGAGACTGCTTCCATGGAAGTGAACTGGGGAGCTTCCTGAGGGTCCCTGTCTCTGTTGATCCCCACATCCTGACTGATTCACTGAGTTACAGCCTGCAGCAATCACCCTGGCATGAAGCAACAACCTATGGTCAATAGAGTGGTGCGTGTATGAGAGAGATGGAGAATGAGCAAAAACAGTGTGCAGACAGTGAGGAGTGCCCTGGAGCCTCTCAGGGTGTTGATGAGATATGGAACGTGGGGTCAGGGTGAACTCACACAGGCAGACCTAATTTCCAGTCTCTGTTCACTGTGGTCCCAGCACAAAGAGCAGAAAGCTGAGGGGAGGCTCTTCCGGGAGTGCAGTGATAAGAGAACCAGGCAGCAGCTCGAATGGAGGTGAAGCTGTGCAAAGCGTGGGCATGAATTCCTCTCTGGACACATAAGCACATTTCTATTTCATTTGAGAAATGATGTAAAACATGGAATAATGCACATAACCATGTCGTGGTTAAAGCAGCTTGTATTCCTCACAGTACATGTGAGTGAATGTTCTCTCGCCGTTGGGTCTCTGCACTTGCCTGTCCCCGTCTGGATGCCCACTCCCTGCCACCTCTCCCCATCCCGCTAGCTTCTCCTCATCTGCAGGTCTCACTTCATCCTCGATTTTTCCTCTTCTTGGAAGTCCCCAATATCTGTAGTTGGGTGGCAAGAGGTAGGCAAGCCTCAACTCCGTCCCAGGCACCGTCACCCTATGTTTCTTCCATGTTTACCTGTCACTCTCTCTGGCAGAACCCTGAGTTCCTCAAGGAGCAGGAATGTGTTTTATTTAGGTCTGGACTCATAGTACCTGGTATATAGTGGCTGCTCAAATATGCCTGCTGATTTGGTGAATTAAATACTTGAGTTGCTAATCTGTTTCCTTGAAAGACAACCTGTCTCCTCCTAAGGCAAGCCTCTGAATCCATGAGCGGGATCTTGTTAACAAATCAACAAGGAGCACATCTGGAACTTAGAATGTAATGATGATGGGTTAATGAGCCTCTTACAATGCTGGCAGCTGCCAATTGAGTAAACCAAAGACCAGGCTGGAAACCAAATTATCAACAGAGGCACTGTCCACTTTGCCTGGCTAAGAAAGGTGGGCAGTCACCTGCAGCTTCAGGCTCAGCACCGGGCGCCTGTACCTACATTGGGAACATCAAGGCCTCCGTTTCAACCTTATGTCCTGCTACCTGAACTTTCTACCTGAAGACTCACAGGGTGAAGCAATAGAACCGAATCCAATGAACAGTGGTCAGTTTTGTTAGAATAGATTCTTAAAGATCAATATCCTAAAAAAGACAAATTATCCACTCTTACATTTTGCCTACCTACATGCCACAGGTAATCAAAATATTGGCTAAAACTGGTCATAGACCATAGCAACTTATAGTTAGTTTATTCTTATAATGTTTACTCCTGGCAACAACCTTATAAAGTAGATAGTAATGTCATCCGCACCATACAGATTAAAGTAGAGCGCACAGACTAAGTTTCCACTCAAAATCACACAGCCAATAGGCAGCAGAGCTGGGATCTGCACCCAGGTTCCCTGATTCTAGAGCCCAAGCAGAACCAACCATCATCCTTTTCAGGCAAAACTGAACAGGTCTGTATCAAAAACCTGCAAGAGCACCAATGGCTCATACACAATCTTCATTCCCACATCCTGAAACATTCAGGACACAGAGACCCATTTGGGAAATGCAGGAACTGAGTTTGGGATGAATAAAGGAAGGCCGCCTGCAAAGAGCAAACAATAAACTCAAGAAGGCAGTGGGTGACTAATGACACAGCTAAGAGTTTGGCTTCTGAGGGATCACTGAGGTTGGGCCAGTGCTACCTCAAGAACCCTGGACTTCTGAGGACGTAGAGGCTGTTTAAATTCCCCTGGGAAAGCTAGGTAAGAAATGCAGGTTATCTGACTCATACACTGGATTTGAACCACCCACCTTGGATCTGTATCCTACAGAGTGATTAAGTGCTGAAGGATATTTGCCTTTTATGAGTCTTTGGAGCAGGGGCTTATTGATATGTGAAGGTTAATGAAAGAGTTAAGCATATGCATGAAAGCTAAAACATGGATTGAACCGTTTCAATTTTCATTTGCAATAATGAATACCAGGCTCAGGTTCTTACCCAGCATTTCACATCCATTAATTATTTCCATGATTCCAGTGATAATTAATAAGGATTCAGCCATGTGTGTTAAATCTTAGCATTCAGTTTTCCCATTCATCTACCGAGGAAGGGGCATGGAGAAGGAAGTGCTCCAGGGCAGGATGTGACTGCGGGGTCTTTGCTTAGCTGAAAGGTGCCAAGCAATGTGTACAGCATCACACTATGTGCCTCGCCCGCCTTACCTCGTCAGATCCTCACAATACAATGGGAGCATTTCAGTCCCTTTTAATATCATTGCCATAAAAGCCACTTGGTCCCAGGCTACCCACTCAGAACCTACATCTACAGGACTCCTGCTATCCATCACCCCACCCTCATACCTGCCTTTTTTCATCTCCAGACATCCTCCCACTTCAACCTCTGGATGTCACAGACCCACCTGAGAATCCCTCATGGCACTGCTCCCTCGTCTTATAGATGACACCTTCTTGCTCTTTCTAAAGACTGGCTCTCCCTAAGGACACACTTCCCTTGCAGCCTCTCAAGTGGGCTCCTTAAACAAATTATCATCACCCAAACACTGTAGCTTATAGCTCACTTTTGGTGTTGTACATTCTACGGGTTTGGACATATGTATAAAAACATGTATCCAAACGAGCATACAGAATAGTTTGACTGCCCGAAAAGTTCCTTGTGCTCCATCTATCCAATCCTCCCTCCCCCCACCTTAATCCCTGGCAACACACTGCTCCTTTTACTATTTTCCTAGTTTGTCTCTTCCAGAATGTGGTAGGGTTGGATTAGCCACTTCCATTCACTAATAAGCACTCAAGGTTCTTCAATGTCTTTACATGGCTTGCTAGCTCATTTCTTTTAGTGCTGAATAATATTCCATTGTTGGAATGGATGTACCACAATTCATTACTCATTCCCTGATTTCAGGACATCTTGGTTGCTATCAAATTGGCAAATATGAATAAAACTGCTGTAAATATCTATATTCAGGTTTTGTGTGGACTTAAGTTTTTTACTCCTTTGGGTAAATACCAAGGAGCATGAGTAAGAATAGATTTAGTTTTGTAAGAAAGCATATTTAAAGTGCATTTCTTATATACAATATACAATTGAGTCTTGTTTTTCCAACTATCTTTCCACTTTCCCTCCCCACTGAAGTCCTCTCTCCCTTCCTATCAGCCTGAATTCCACGGGCTATCATTATAATCTCTACTTCACATACACCTCAATTACTCTGTTCCTCTCTTGATCTGTTGTATTCTTTGGCAAAAAAAAAAAATAATAATACTGATAAAATCTAAGTCTCTACCTACTACATGCTGGCATCTAAAGAGCTAAAAGTGATTAGAAAAAAATCAACCACATTGGCTGGCCTCATTTGAAATTTATGGCCATGAACCTCAAACAGAATGTTACTGTTTTCCAGCAATTATATCCTGTTTCCCTAATCCATTTACTCAAATTCTAAAAACTATTTGAGACCTCCCCTCCTGAAACTTTTATCACCTCCCTCCTCATACTCAAACTGATAATTTTTTTATTTCTCTGAGTAAAAAATTAATACAGTAGGAAAAAAAACACAGGTTCCCACCACCAATGCATCCACCTACTGCACCCTCACTCACATCCTTTACCTGCCTCCCTACTACAGATAAACCATATGTGACTCTACATAAATTTGTCCTTCCATTTATATACTAGCATATACAATCCTCTGTGCTATATATTACTTAATTACCAGATTAATATGATTACCTATTGATACCACATACAACTACCAGCATAATTATCTACTGGGAAATTTCACAACATACAAAATATTATGAGTTCTTCATCAGGAAAAAGCAGGAAGGGAAGGTGGGAGGGAATGAAAAAAGGGAGGGAGAAATAAGAAGGGAGAAAGAAAGTTTCTCTTAACCCTACTTCTCTCATAGCTATTGATATTTATCCATTTCTCTGCTCGTCTTTGCAGTAAAATTTCTCAAAAGCACCATCTATCTATCTATCTACATATATATATATATATATATATATATATATATATATATATATACATAATTTTTTTTTACTGGATCCAACTGTTCTCTGCCCATTTTCTTATAATGCTCTCCAATCATACCCTCCAGTCTCCCAAAATTGTTCCCACCAAGGTGACTGGCAACCTCCAAGTTCTAAATCCAGCCATCAATTCTCAGTCCTCTTTTTCTTTGGGAATAATAACACTATACAATTGATAGAATGATTGAGATCATTTTATTAAATACTAAAATGTTTAGGAACATTTTATTGTAAACTATTATTGCAATCATTTCTTAAATCAGTCTGAATGTCAAAAGCAGAAAACCTCCTTGGTTTACAACATGAACAGCCTGTAGTTTCATCCCCATTTGTATTTCGGTTGGAGTTTTCAATAAACCTTCTTCCCCCATAACTAGGTCTCTAAAGAGAGGAAAGGGGGGAGTGGATTTAAGCCCCACATTCTTTTTTAATTTAATTCTAAGATCTCTACTGAGGAATGAGTATTAATTATTCTGCTAGGTTATATATGTGGGATCTAGGAGGAAGAGAATAATCAAGAATAAATCCAAGGGGGGGGGGTTGTTGTGAGCAACTGAAAGAGAAGGTAAGACTAAGTAAGGTGGAGGAGACAAGATCCAAAAATAGTTTTGTTGAGGTTGAAATGTCCATTAGGCATCCAAGTGGAAATGTCAGGGTGGCAACTGGATATAGGCATTCAAGAGAGAAGGCTGAGCTAAAGATAGGAATTCTGGAGTGATTAGCACTTGGACAGTATCTCACGGTTTTAGAGGAGATCACTAAGGCTAAGACTATAAATAGATAAAAGGAGAATTCAAAGAATTGGGCACATCTTTGCAGCACTCCAAAATGAAGACATCAGGGAGATGAGAATAAATCAACAAAGAATGTAAAAAGTAGCCATTCCGGAAGAAAAAACACAGAAGAGTATAATATGCTGGAAGTCAGGTGAAGAAAGTATATGAAGATGAGGAAGTGATCAGGTAGCTGCATCAAATAAGATGAGGATTTAGAATCATCCATTGAATTTAGCAACATAAAAGTCACTTGCGTCCTTGACAAGAACAGTCTCCCTGGAGGGAGTAGGTATGGGTGTGAAGCCTTACTGAATGGGACTGGAAAGTGGTAGGAGGGCAACTGGAAACAATGAGTGTAGACAATGCTATTGAGTAATTTTGCTATAAAATGAAACAGAAAATTGGAGAAATGGGGGCAAGAGAAATTTTAAGAAAGCAGAATAGCAGCATGTTTCTATAGAAAGCAAGTAGGAAAAGGGAGAAACTGACAATGCAGGAGAAAGAATGGGGAGCCAGGTCCTTGAGAGGGCATAAGGAGCTGAGAGCAGAACGTGTGGAGGAGCTGCCCTAGATGAGGGCAGGGCCAGTCTGTGCACAGGGAGGGAAACAGAGTCCGTGAGCACAGATGCTTAAAGGGAGAATGTGGGGTCACGTATGCACAGCTTCTCTCCTCATCACTTCTGCTACCCCCGCTAAACAGAAGATAAGATCTTCACCTGAGAACCAGGAGCGGGAGGAGATGCTAGAAGATGAGGGCAAGGAGAAAGTATAAAATGCTTCTTTAGGAAAGTGGGAGAGTGACTGGCCCAGAAGCACTACGGAATTCCTGAGTTTGGAGGGGGAGGGGACAGTTCACCTAATCAGTGCCATGACATATTTTCCAGCCACATTGACTGTGCAGAGGCTGGAACACCATGGTAAGGAGTTAAGATTCAACTGAGGTCAGACCTTTCTCCAGTAAGAAAGAAAGAAATCAGAGGAGGGCAAGAGAACTGATGATATTTATGTGCAGGGTGATGATGACTAACTGTGAAATACAAACTCTAAAAGGAAGGAGACAGAGACCTACTGGAGTTAAGAAACAGAAAAAGTGATAAGATCACCTCGTGGATCTGGTAACATCAAAGGATTACTGAAGTTGGGGTCCCAAAGGGAGTGAGTGGACATACAGGAGGTGGTGACCGGAGAGAGGGAGACTTGTAGCTGGGGTCATGGTCAAGCTGCAGCTTTCAGGAATAACTAAGAGAATGAGTGATTGAGTTAGGGCTGAAGATAAGATCACTGGAAAATACACCATCAAGGAACTGAGAAGACAATACGAATAAAAACAGTGGTAATGTTGGGGCACGACAGTGAGACAAGAGCTAAAATCTTCAAGGAAGGTGAAAGAATGACCCAAAGAGAGTAAGTGACTAATAATAAGGAAAAGTGGATTCAGCCAATGAGTTTCTCTGCATCTGAGCTTCCTCGTTTGCAAACTAGAAATACTGAGTCTTTCCATCATGAGATTTTGTAAGGATCGAGGGAGATGATACACGTAGAACATTTGACACCCTTTAGGACAGGAGACCTCAGTTACAGGAATATTAAATTTATTTTTAAAGGACGCCTGTGAAGTCCTGGTGTGTGTCTCATCCACCTCTAATTAAAGTGCAAGAGTGTGGCTTAGAAGCTTCCCTGAGCTGTTTGATCCCATAAGTCATAATCATCATAATTCCCCAACGCTGCCCATGTAGTTCTCTCTGCTGAGCCTGGGCCTGGAGGTGACCTTTCCGTATGTAGCTATCCCTACCCTCATTGTCTCCTTCCTGTCAGGACTGGGTCCTCTCTGTCCGTTCCAGCCATCTGCAGACACCAGCCTTGCTGCCTTCCAACCTGAGTATATACGCAGCAGTCAAAAAGCAAATCATCTGCTTTGGCTACTCTGATGTGTCTCCACTTTTCGTGGCCAGGCTGAAAGAACCCAGAAAGTGAATGTTTCCAATGAGCCGGCACCTTGTGTCCTGCACTGTGCTGAACCCAGAAACATGAGAAGCTCAGCAGGAGAATAGTGTGACTCATGGAGAGCACGGGTCAAGGAGTGGCTCAAGCCCTTTCTGCCTCCTCTCTATAGCCACCCATGGATTCAGCTCTAGGCAGAAATCTGTACCAAAACATGAGGTCTTGTCTAGCCAATAAGGCAGTGTCAGTTTTAGCAGAAACAAGCAATCATATTCTGAGACTCCTTGTTCACAGAAAGAACAAGGGACCCTGAGACACAGCGGTGAGACGACGAAAGTTAATGTGCCCAGTCCATGTGAGAAGGTGAATCCCTGCATCCACTCTGCTGAGCCCAGTGTCCCCTGAGCCCCCCACCTCAGGCTCATCAGAGGACTGCGAGTCTCTTCTGGGACAAGCTCTAAGCATGTTTTACTTAGCACTGTTCTTGTACAATACTGAGAATGGCCCCCCTGAAGCCTCCCCACCCCCACGCCCACTATTCAGAGTCCACATATGCCCATCCATTGCTAATTTTTCACTGTGTGGTACACAGTAGGTCCTCAAGAATGAATGAATGACTGAATGGTGACAGGTTAGTGTTAGGAATGGAGGAGCATGGCATACACCCCCTCAGCTCACCACCCCAGTGCTGTGCAAGGTGCCCCAAAACAGAACATTCTAGGTCCCTTCTCTGAATTTTTCTTTATGACAATCTGCCTCAGCTGAACAGTCACTGTTCCACCCAGAATTTCTGAAACTACTTCTTCCACCTAAATAATAGATAAAAATGAAGGGTGGCCACTTGTCTGAAAACATTTTCCTGATCCTTTTTCATTTCCTGGCAAACAAACATTTACCTCCCTGTTTCTCTAAAGCAAAGAGACATTTTGATACAGCAGTTGCGAAAGGAGGCAAGAATCATTAATTCAGAAAAATGGCTGCAGTTTGCCGGCCTCCCTCCAATCTGCTGAAGAATCCAGGTGCTGGAAAAACACAACTGCACTCCTGGTTACCAATGACTGTTTACCAGTCTGAGGCTGCTGACATTGTTTATACTAGAAATGATGTTTGGTGCTTGTGTTGCTTCTGAATAGACTAAGAAAAGAATAAGCAAGTCTCTAGGGAAAAGTATTTTTAGGAAGTAGTGGTAGAAGGGTGACATAAACATGCTTTTGTCCAACATTTTGGATCATCAACTGGGATTTAAGCATTCTGTTTGGGGAAGAGAAAAGTTGACACTTCTCTACAAAGTCAGACTCACAAAGATAATCAGAAAGGTTTGCCTATGAAGGAAAAAAAGAGAGTTCCAGAGCCAACTCATTAACAAAACAAAACAAAAAAGGTCAAGGTCTGAAGATGTTTATTCTGTTATTGACAGGGGAGTAATTTAAGGAGCCTTGATTTGCCATATAAAAGGATTTGTGATAAGAAAGGATCCTGTTAGATTTAAATTACATTAGATTTTTAAATTTATCGGTTACAAGCAGATTTTCAGGCACATAAAAAGAAAGCACACCTCTGTACGTTTTTTTCCAATTTTAGCATCAGTCATATCTTTCCGGCAGCTTCCTGAGTACAGCAGTTACCATTCTAGATTGGTAGTAAATGAATGAAGTGTTATTTCCATCAGCCTTGAAAGTTCATTTCCTTATCATTCCTCACTCAGAATTGGCTCAGAATTGGGCACTAAAAATTGCGGCTTTGAAAAAGCCCCGGATGGGCTTTGGCAGGCACCGGAATCACTTAGAGAACAAGGTGAAAAGATTCCTGGCCTCATCCCCAGTAATTCCGACTCAGGACAGGGCCCAGGAATCTGCAGCTGGCATCACCCAGGTGATTCTGATGCAGGAGGCCCATGAGGCACCCCTTGGCAAATGCTGGCTTAGACTTCCCTCAGCGCTCCTCCATAAGCGCATACTTGGGGGACAGTTGCTGATGGACACTGCTGTGTTGGGCAAGCCGATCTGTGGGGCTCAGTGACACACCCCTGATTTCTCTTTATTCTGTTAGAATGATTACAGGAAGTTATCTATGCAATGCAAGGATTTTGTGGTGGGCGTGCTGGACCTGTGCCGAGACACAGAAGAGGTGGAAGCGATTTTAAATGGCGATGTGAACTTCCAAGTCTGGTCCGACCACCACCGCCCGAGTCTGAGCCGGATCAAACTCGCCATTAAATACGAAGTCAAGAAGGTAAGCTTCCCCCACATCTCCTGGCCTTGCCACCTGACAAGGCTGCTGGCCTAGCTTCACGCTCATGCATATTTTATGTTCCTGTGAGGTGACAATGAGGACACCAATTATTTGACTTGTCTCCAGACAGGGAACCGCCAGTCTTGCGGGGTTGCTCACCACCACCAGCACCCCTCCCCCACCTCCTCCTCACTAGGGGAGAGAAAATTCATAGTAGTCATTCCAAGAACAGACCTCACGCCTAGAGAATGAAAGATTTTCAGCCTCCAGACACCAGCAGGGACAATGTCACAGTGAATGCTCCCAGGAGCCAGCAGGCCAATTTCCATGTTTTCATGAGAAACATTTCTCAGCTCATATCACTACTCAGTAGCATTTATAGAGCTTTCTTATATAGAAGGTGTTTCAGAGTCTTTGTAGGATCTATGGATCGGAGAGGAATTTCACTCCCAAGGCTTGTGAAAGTCTTCACTACCAGTAGGACTTTGGCAAGAGTAAGCTTATCCCATCTCCTCAATTGACCTGCAGGTGTCTTTAGTGGCCACTTTGCACCAGCACCTCAGAAACACCTAGAATGACTGGTCAGGTTGAGAGCCTACGAAGAAAACTATTATTTCCACTCTGGATATACTCTGGATTCTTCAGAACATGCTCTTCTGATAGATGGCATCATTTGTCCTGAGAAAAACTGGAAAGCTCCAAAAATCCATGTGTTCAAATATCAATGTATTTTCCACATCAGTTAGAGAGCCAACCAATCTATGTAAGGTTTTTCCTAGCTTTTGCACAGGGGACAAACTGAATGGCATTTTTTTCAAATTGTCAAATTGGCCTGTGGGCGTTTCTCCCCTTGCCTGGTTATTTTAATTTGTGTGGGGTAAATTATCCTTCAACAAACCACATATAACTGCAGAATTTATCTAGAGAGAACATCCACATTTGACATCCTGCCCTTTTACTCTTAACAACCAAAAACTCAAAGAAATACACCTTCCTTCAAAGACTCTGAATCCCAAAGACATAACTGATAAATCCTGGGAAAGGTGGCTTTAAGTATATAAGAAAGCAGAGAATCACCAGGAGGGAAGGAGTCAGGCTGCTCCTCACCTTGAGTACAATGCTCTCACCTTAACTCAAGGAGCTCATTTTTATTAGCCTATCTTAAGAGTTCACTAAGGTTTTTCATCAAAGCATAAGAATTCTTACATGAAGTTGCTGAGACATCCATGACCTTGGCATTCAAACAAATCCTGCCGTGGAGACTATTTGGCAAAGTCAAAAATGAGCTTGTTTCTAGAATCACAAGCATTCCCTTCCTCCCCCAAGTCTCAGTATTTTTGTTTCCCAGCATGGGGTAAAAAGTGAAGATATCTTTAAAAACAAAAAAAAAATAGGCATTTGCAGACTTATAGTGACAGTTTTGACTATTCATGAGTAATTACAATGGCCCATGAAATGCAAGTATGCACAACTTTTCTGAAACGTAAATTCAAATTTCTTAGCAAAACTGTCACTGAGGGTAGGTTAGTCAGCTAGTCCAGAAGTCTGGCCACTGTCTCATAACTACAAGTTCTCTCTATGGACAAAACAGCCCTAGTTATGAATGAGAAGATAAAGTGAAATACTCCATGAATGTGATGGTTTGGATCAGAGTTAAGAGGTTGTATGAGGTAAATTATTTATTCCAGTGGTATTTGCCAATTAGGGGAATCCTACAGGTCTCAAGAAATATCCATCATGAATGAATGTCAAGTGCAACTGCAATCCATAGGTAGGAAAATGATAAACAACCTGCATAAAATGTCAGCCTTGCTCATTTCAAAGACCTCCAATGGATAAATTCTCTCAACCAGGTGCCACCATGCAATAGCAGACAGACTCATAATTTTCCTTGACATCTATCCAATCATATATTACCAGTGAAAAGTATCTAATATTCAAAAGGCTTATTAATATTATAATGATACTTCATTTTAAATTTATGAACTTTAGCATGCTTGCATGGGCATAATCTAATCCTAGGTCTTTGAGTCATGACATGACTAGCACCAAGGCCTATTTACAAATAAAATGCCTTTTACACTAGATAGATAGACAGACAGAAAGAGAGACAGCTATAATTAGCTATAGATAGAGATGACTCTTAAGGCTAGACTACCAAACCATAGAAATTCCTAAGGTTCTACCCTCACAAAACCATTAATTCAATAATTAAACTATTTGTTGGTTTCATGGGCTACTACTAGGTATGACTTTTAAAAAGGTTTATGTTCAAATCAAATAGATTCGGAGACTCTGAGTTAAGCAGAGTCTAACAGACAAAGGGTATAATGTACACACTTGACCGCAGAGCTCTCTTGGAGCATCCAGTAAAACTAATTTTCCATGTAACAATCTTGGAGAAATTCTAATACAGAAAGAGCCTATAAATCTATGATATGAATGGATATGAATGAAGTGAGTCCCTCTTCTGTGGCTGGCACTGCGGCCTGGATCATGTCCTTCATTGACTGTTTGCACCTCCCTAACATCTGGTCCTCTCTAATATCTGGCTGCCTCTGCCATAACATCAACCTCCATTAAAGGAACACAGTTATCTCACCACAGCATAAGAAATTGCCTTATAAAGGGAAAAAAATCAGGAAGTGGGTGTCAGGAGACCAGATTTCTAGCATGATTCTTATGCTTACTAGGTATGAGGTCTAGTCAAATAATCAAAGCTGTCTGAGCCTCATTTCCCATCTGCAAAATAGGCACATAAGCTTTTGCTTTACAATTTTCTGTGATCTTTCACATGAGCTGATATGAGGGGAAATGCTTTGGAACTATACAGTTCCTCACAGCCCTACAGGGAAGCTGCTGACATCTCACTACTGTCATTCAGCACGTCCCCCTTCCTTGACTGTAGAGAGAGTTCCTTCTATCTCCCAAGTTATTTCCTTGCTGGTCTTTCTTATCTTCCCAGAGAATGCTAGAAATGTCCCCTTGGGTAAGAGTGATATCCTTCTAGTCTAAACTTCATCCTGGAAAGACCAAAGGCCTTATGAGAATGCGGTTATTTGTTCTCCATGATTTCTCTCTTAAGAAAGTAACTATGTCAATAACTCAGGGAAATGTGTCAGCTAAAAAGTTAACTGCTGTGTTTGGAAGGCCACACTGGAGAAGTGACTAAGAGGGTACCCTCTGAGGTTAGGCCTGGTCCAACTACTTATCAATGGGGTCACTTCACAAGTGATTTCACCTCTCTCTGTCTCAGTTTCCTCATCTCTAAAGTTGGGATAATGCCTACTTCACAAGATTATGATAAGAAACAAATGGTACAGTATACTTGTCCCAAACAACCCCTCCCCAGCTCACCAGTGAATGGGTATAAGTGAGGTGGTATTAGTACATCCAATGCACCTGTTTAGAGCCAATGCCCACATTAATTACATTCAAGCCATTTCTGTTAACCATCTCAGTCTGTTCCAGCCCTTTTTGGATACAGTTTCTTCAGAAACCAAGCTTGCTTTATGAACAAGCAAAGATAAGACCCTCTCCCATGCTGAGTCACACTTCAGCCCAGAAGCAACTCTGCTCTTACCTCACAGATAAAGATAATTCCTCCACCTCTGGCCTATAGTCCTCACATATAAACAGGATTTGCTCTTCTCATCCATGATCTGTTAGAGTAACAGGCATCTTGCTGTCTTCTCCAGCAACCATGCATAAATATCCTTAGCATAGGTCCTCTTCTCTCCCTGAACAGCAACTCTAAAATAGTGAGAAGACTTCAAGTCTCAAGTGGGAAGACCCAGCCAGTCTCTTAAACCCAACAGCAGATCATCTAGGCCCAGGCTACACTCATAAAGGGAACGCAGTGCCTGTCACATGGTCTTTGTTCAGTGACCAGTCACAGAGACCAGACACACTGAACACACCGTGAATCCTTTACTCTCCTCCCGCCCTCTCTTCTGCACCTTCATCTCTAGGTTTATAGGAATGCTATCTTCTTTTCTTCTCCCCATATCACTTCCTTTATGATTATAATAATAGCCTTTATGATTTTCATTCATTTATTCACCATCATTTTATAAACATTTACTGATGACTACTACACCAACAGCTCTGTGCTGAGTACTGGAGAGATTAAGATGACCAAGACCTAGATCTTGCCCTTGAGGGGTTTAGGAAGCAATGGACAGACATGTGAACAAAGGGTGACAACTGGCAGGGTGCAGAGGAGTAGGAAGGGGATGGTATGGAAGCCAGAAAAAGCTTAGTCTGAACATCAGGAAGTTTCCCAAAAGTGAAAATGCTTTTGCTGTAATTTAAAGGATGCAGGTGCAGGGTGGGGTGGCCGTGCCGTAGGGCAAGGCGAGGCAGCACAATTTAGGCAGCGCGAGCTGAAAGCTGGAAAGCCATTGTCACCTGAGGAACTTGTTGCAGGAACACGTTTAGGGCTGGATCAATGTTTCCCGCAGTCTGTACCACCAGGAAAGAGAGAAGCTGAAAAGTGTGCCAAGAACCCAACCCCTAAGGGCATTACATGTCATGCATGGGGCTAAGATATCATAATGGCAGCACTAGCCAACAGAATTTTCCATAATGATGGTAATGTTCTATTTTCTGCCCATTGTGGCAACTGCTAGCCTCATGTAGCTAATTAGCACTTAAAATGTGGCTAGTGTGATTGTGGAACTGAATTCTTAATATATTTTTTTAATTAATTAAATTCAGTAGCCACATGTGGCTAGTGACTTACCAAATGGAGGGCATGGCTGCCTGCCTTCATCCATGCCCTCAGGAAGCTTTCACTGAGTAACTCCTAAGTGTGCTGTGCTAATCCCCGAGGAAGTGGTGGTAAATAAAAACGACACGTTACTCATAGTTGGGAAGACAGATGTTAATGAAAACATCAGCTCAAACTATGTTGCAATTAAAGTGAAAGATATAAAAGAAAAGAACAAGATAATGTAACTTGTAAAGGTAGCAGGGAGATCAGTGAAGGCTTCTCTGAGGACCTCATGCTTGCTGAGAGGTGACCACTGAGCTGATGATTGAGAAAAGATAACAGGGGGAGGGGCATTTCTGACAGTGGACATATTCAAAGCATGTTCAAAGGGCCCGAGGTGAGAAAAAACACAGCATCTAAAAGGAACTAAAAGGCAAAAGTGGCCAAGTTAGAGGGCATGGGGAAAAATTCAGTGTGGAATGAGGCTAGAGAAAGTTAGTTTATACAGAGGTACACAGACCATGCTGAAATATTTTGTTTTTCTTCATCTTTTAAGAAAAATAGGAAGCCACTGGAGGACTTTAGTCAGAAGGGGCCATGAAGATTAGGAGTGATGGAAGGACAGCTTTTCCTTTAGGAAAGGTTGAAAGACCGAAAGGGTGGTTGTGGATGTAGCGTATTTGTTGAGCAAAAGGGACAAGATAGTAATCAAAACAGGCTAAGTTAGGCTGTGCCAACAAGTGAAACTGAAGTTATAGTGATTTTTTAACAAAAGAAAATTTATTTATAGCTCATCCTACTCCCATCTTGTGATAAAATTTACTCAAGAGCCCTGGCTGATAGAACAGCCACTACACTACCTCAATGGGTTCCACCCCACCAGAGGGAAATGCAGCTCGAACGTCTCATGCCAGCAATAAATGCTTTCACCTGGAAGTGATACAGGTTATTTCTGCTGACAAGTCACTGTCAACGACCAGTCATATCACCCACTGCACCACAAGGAAGGCCAGGAGGGATAACCCCACCAAGCCCTGACAGGAGAGAAACACAGAGCCCTTTGGCAAATAGCACTAATGACCACCACAGGAGAAAAGCTGAAGGAGCCTGTATTAATAGCCTCGACTTCCCTGTAAATAGGAAGCAGAAGCACCCCCTGAGGTAGAAGGCAGCCTGAAAAAGGCAGAAAAAATGTTTGGGAAAAATTCTGTTGGAGATGGGAGAGAAAACAGAAAAGTGTGATCCAACATGGCCAAGTGTGGAGACTGAAATCCTTTGGCAATAGTCTTCTTCATAAAAATGAAGCATCTCTACAAAAACTGGTAACACACCAAGCCAACATCCTCCATGAACCTCAATCCCCTGCTATCAATTTCATTTCAAAATTCTTGCAGTCTTGGGGTCCAGAGTGCACAAAACATGCCCAGGGGCACAGCACACACAAGTTCCCCTAAGAGAAGGATGCCAAGGAAGGAGGAACAGGCTGCAGGAATGGAGAACATTCCACCCACATCACCACTGTCCATGGCTGGGCCAGGGGCTTCAAGTCCAGCAGAAGCCCCTGTGCATTTTCCTTCCAAAGATCACATTTTACAATCATGTTATGAACAAGCCCATTTTTTTACTGGAAAAACTCCCAGAAGAAACTACAACTTGTTGGGTAACAACACAGTGCTGTGGCTGAGAGGCTGCCTGCCCACATGCTCTGCTGACTAAATGCATGGTTTGAGACAAGTTCTTTCATCTGCATCGGCAGGGGCCTCCACATGAGGCAAATACTGCTCCACCTCTCAAGAGCATCCTGGCTTTAAATCTGTGCTGAGAGCAACAGTGATGCCCAGCAGTAGATGCACAATTGGCTAAAATCCCTTCCCTGGCACAGTGACCACACTAGAGAGGACAGATGACCTCTGCTAGGGCTCTGTTTCATTTCCTCTTTCTGCACAGAGCACAGAGCCAATAAGCAAAGGGGACCTGGGGACACCAGGGCTTTCTAGAGGACGTCTCAGAGGCCAGTCAGACACTCACATGCTCCAAGCAGACATTCTCCCACTGTGTTTTCCTGCCGAGGCATCGTTTAACAGATGCTCAGAGTTAAGAAGATCAGAGTTGTCACAAACACAGTCTGGCAGGTCAGGCACTACCCCAAGCTGCACCGCGGGATGCCCGGGAGCTGCCAAACGCTGTTGGAATCCATCGGTGTCAAAAGCATCAATCAGCATCCTCCTTGGGGACTCCTCTCAGCACATCTGTGGCCCCAGCCTGGCAATGTGGCACAAAAATGGTTAACATCCATTACTCTCCCAGTTCAGAGGGGTTATTATCTTCTCCATAGGCAAAGAATTTTTGTTTTTCTCAAACAGCAATCATAAAAAACAGACTAATTCAACTATATATACATCCTTTTTCTGTCTAAAAATCTCTCAGAAGAAAAACAGAAGGTGTCGGGCAGAAGCACAATGCTGCCTGGCAGCCTGCCGTGTCTGTGGACCCCAAGCCCCTCATCTACTAGACCTGTGGGTGCAGACAGTCATTTTGCCTTTGGGCCACAGTTTTCTCATTTGTACAATGAGAACAAATAACAGTACCTAGTACACAACCATCAGTGTTTATCACACTCACAAGGTTAACTAGAACACAGTAAGTGCAAAGTAAACATGAGTTGATGGAACCTGGTTGCCACATTGTTTTTCCAACCATAACTACCCTTAGGACTAAACCCAAGTTTCTCAACCTAGCACTGCTGACATTTTGGGTTAGGTAATCTCTGCTGTGGACACTGCACTGTATATTATAGGTACATTTAGCGATAGCCCTCGCCTTGACCCTCCAGATGTCTAGAGCACTCTTCTCCCAAGTTGTGTCAACCAAAAATGTCTCCAGATGTGGTCTCCTAACATCCCTGGGGACAGAGGTGGGGGGAAAAAAATCATCCCCATCGTGAATTTCTAAGTGATTTCCAGAAACTAGGCCATAACCCCTAACTGTAAACTTCTGAGGATAAGTGTGTGGTTCTCCAAGGAAGCACTGCATCTCTCTAGACCAAACTCAACATTAGATCAAACTCAAGCTCACTGTACCCCTCAAACGAATTAGTTCTCACATTTACCTGCATAATGGAACCACTGGGCACTTTGTAAAAAAAAGTAAGTGTCAGAGTCCTGCCCACAATTTCTAATTTGATTCTTCTGATTGGGACCCAAGGATTGCATATTTTAAAGGCTCTCTGATGAGTCTAAATGTGCAAACTGAACTCCTGGAATGTGGGCCCTCCTCACTCATCTTGGTCTCTGAAGACAGAGAACAGCATTCACCCTACACATGGTGTGCAGGTTCTATGTTGAGTAAATGAATAGATGGGTGTAAATTATGAACACACAAGTTTTACTGATCTTCTAAATATCTGTAGCTCTCCCATGTAATTAGAAATC
Source organism: Scalopus aquaticus (assembly GCA_004024925.1). NCBI lineage: Eukaryota > Metazoa > Chordata > Mammalia > Eulipotyphla > Talpidae > Scalopus > Scalopus aquaticus. The sequence goes on from PVIJ01008641.1 coordinate 44,839, forward strand.
CATGTAACAGAATTCGGATGATGTCCCCAGTTGGCTCGGAGAACCGTGCTATCATCTGTGTCCCTCTATTTGAGTCTGTAACTCTGGAAAAGAGCTCTTACCACCTGAAGAAGTCCTAACACCGGTTCTGGCCTGGGGGTCTTATGGAAGTGGGTGGCTCCCAGGGAGGCCCTGGACAGTCAGGGAGGGGCAGTGGGGCCTTGTCCTCCAGAGGGCCGCTCAGAACTGAGTGTTCACGGTGGATCTCAGAAGAGCTCCCTCTACTCACTAGCCTGAGCTGCCTGGTGCCTGGCTCAACTTGAGCAGGGAAAAGCACAATGCCTAATGCCTCCTCACTGCCCTTCCTCAGCCTGCGGTGTATCATCTCACACAACTTTCTCTACAGAGCAGGTATCACTGTCCATTTGCAAAAGTGATTTCGGATCCCCAAAGTATGGGTTGTCAGGTCAGGGCAGAAAACGGTTGCCTTTTGGGTTATTTTTCTTCCTTTTGTTCAACTCTTTTAATATATCAATATTTACATGAGAGGATAATCCTTTAAAGCATTTCATTCTTCTTAATTATCATGTTTCCTAAGTGAAACAGCCTTAATTTGTATAACTATCATTACATTCATCATGTGCTGTATTTGCTAAGACTGATTATTATTTTACCCAGATTTGAGCTTGAACAAGAAGAAAGGAATTTGAGAAGCATCTAGGGGAGGAACACAAATCCCTAAAGGCCCCAAGAAATAGATGCAAATCAGATGCATTTACCAGCCCAAAGTAGAAAGAACAACAAGAGCCATTTCAAACTGTCATTTTATCCTAGAGTCAAACAGATCTTAGAAACTATAGTTCCCCCGAAGGACTTGAGACTAACATCAGTAATTAAGCTAAAGACCAGCTACATATTTTTGTCTCATTATTTCTGTACTAAATGCTCACATATGGATTCCATTTTAATGAACATTTGATCTTTTATATATCCCCCCTCTTAGGTACCATAATGCATTATTCTTTTATTAACATTCATCTGCCTAAGGTCACTTGCAAATTTCTTGATAGTAGGGGAGTTCTGTAGGTATAATTAAGGAGGAAATTCTTCCCTTAATAGAGAAGGTTTAATTCATACAATCCATGCCATAGTCACATCTTGCCTCAATGATTGTAAAGGTCACTAACTGGTCTACCAACCTGTGCCATCTCCCTCGTCTCCTTCCCAATCCCACACGCACACAATATTTGTTTAAAAGATTTATTTATTTATGCATACAAGCTGGGGTGTAGGCCACAGGTGTAGGGGAATGAGAGGATTCACCAGAGATAGAGTAGGGAGCAGAACAGGCAGATGGACTGAAATACACTGCTGAGGGGAGCAGCGGGCGAGACAGGAGAGGTCTGCTGAGCCATGTGGGACGCTCCCTGGTCAGGGATTGAACTCGTGCTGCAGTGGCTCTGGATAGCTTCATAGTGCTGTGACTTAACCTGTTGTGCCACCAATATTTTTTTTTAAGTTTTCAGATTCTGACGGGGCCCCACATAGATCTTTCATCTGAAAGTCAACAAGACAGCCACATTCCCTACCCTGAGGGAGCGCACAGTCTAATGACAATCCCTGCTAGAAGGGAATCTGACACAAGGGTCCGCGGGCACGTGAATGATCATGGTAGAAACCTGCGATGAGGGGCAGGAGCAGGATAGGACGGGAGAAGAGAAGCTGAGGTGGTTTCAGTGGATCCCAACTTCAACCAGATCCCATAAAGGAGCTTTGCAGTGTGAGCAGCACTCCCTCCCACCCCAAACTGAAGCAGAGTGCTGGTCTTTTGTGGACCTCTTCCTGTCAGTCATTAGTTGCAGGCTGCCAGCGAGGGTAAGGCATAAACTCACAGGCATTTTTGGGCAAAACAGCTCCCTGTGGCTGAGGACAGTTCTGAAGGGTGTATCTGTGAGCCTCTGGCAGCCATGACTCCCAGCCACTCAGTGTGGGTGCACCTTACTGGGAAAGGGATCTTGGCAAGTGAACATCACATTGTGCCTAAAGCAAGAAGGTTCAAATCCAAATACGTAACCACGGCCCTGCTGCGTATCTTCCAGCTCACTCTCCAACCTCACCCGACACCAAGCTCCCTTTCTCAGGGATATCTACCTATTCCGCATGCCTCTCTGTTCCTTAAATACAGCCCACTAGCTCCCACTCAGAAAAGCTACTGACTCCTCAAACCTGCTAGCTGGACCCTCCTCATCACTCAAATCCCAGATCCATATCCCTGCTCAGAGACCCTCTGACCACCCGATCCGAATGCTCCTTCCCTCACCAGCCACTGTCTGCCCCAGGACCCTCCCCTGTTTACTTACTGCCTATTTACGCCAACAGCAAATTCTATGGCAGCAGCTCACCACTATCTCCCTAGTCTAGAGCAGAACCAGGCATGAGGAAGAATCTCAAAAATATTTATCAAATATGTAAATGGCTGAATGAATGAATGAATGAATGTGCCCTACTTAAGTTTTCCTCCAGTTTCAATTGTTCTGAAATACAACAAACTCCCACATTCAGAGTAAGATGCATTCTCTTATCTCTCAGTATTCTATTAAAGACCAAAATAGGAAAATGCCCTATAATAAGTGACTAGATAGCTATTAGGCAACATCCGTCTCATTCTTGAAGTCTACAACTACTGACACTGAGTCCATGGAAACTCAGATCATGACCGATGCCCTTATTATGTTAAGAAAAAAAGTCATTTACATAAATATTCCACTTCGTTAATTCTTTTAATTAACGAAATTGGTAATAATTTGGTCACCAAGTTGTACCTGAACAAATTACAAAGCAATTCATCTTTTAATGCTTATACCGCAGCCCTGACTGCTGCGTCATCATCTGACTGCTCTGCTTGCTCCCGTCAGGGCGGCGTTAGCTCTCCAAATGCGCGAACTGTGAGCTGCGGAAGGGGGAATAATTATGAGATGTCTATTCTAAGCTAGGTCTGTGGACATTAAAAAAGTAAGCAAGACCTAGTCTTGAAAGTTCCCTGCCATCAGGAGCTTACATTCTAAACCAACAACATAGATCTGAACCTAGCCATTTATCTAACATGAAAGGGAACGTTAACTCAGCAAAAATGGTATGGGAAACCGTCACGGAGGAAGAAGAGGGACTTCCAAATCAGGCCCTGAAAAACGTGTGTCAGAACTCAAAAGAAAGGAAGCATTCCATACAAAGAAATAGTGGACAAAAGCACCAATGTGTGACAATGTTTAGAGAGTTATGGAAGGTTGGGGTGAGGGCACATGAGAAAAGAGGAAGCTGTGGGGAGGGGACAAGATGCCCCCTGGGGTTGGAGGAAACACAGCGGCTGATGAGGCAGAGCCAGCTGTGGAGGGCTGGGAAGAGGTGCTGAACTACATTACCTTCATTCCATGATGGAAAAGGAAGCCTCAAGGTTGTCTTTGCAGTTTGCCTTTGTAATTGTCCTTTATTTATTGCACAAACAGCATTATACTATGAAAATATTTAATGACAAAGACTCTACAACCATATGCTCCATTTGTCAAATGTTTTCATTTTGCTTACATTCTGGTAATTCTGGCCCATATGCAGACATATATTTATATACTTACAGCTACGAGATAAATAATTTTGTGATTTGATTGACCTAGCATGAGAAGGAAAACACTTCTATTTTCCTACAATTATTATTTTTATGCCATCATAAGATTGATGTGCCATTGTTCATATTTTCTCTATTGGCAAACATTTACTTTTTGTATATATTTATAATTTTACCATTCTCTCCATACATATGACTTTCTTCCCAAAATTGAATTTCTGAGAGTAAGGCTACAGGTTCAAAGGACAAAAGAGTTGCAAAATTATCTTTCCAAAGGGCTATACTATTTGTCAATGTCAACGGTGTTACACAACTGAACTGTTTTTACCAGTGCTTTGCAAGCATCAGGATTTTCCCTTCTAATTTAGCAGATGTAAAATACTATCTTATGCATATTTTAAAATGCACTGCTCTGATCACTTGGCAGATGAGTGTTCTCTGCATGAATTCTCCCTGCCTGCAGTCACTCACCACAATACCCTTTGGTATTTCTAAGCTGGAGCCTTGATCATATCCAGCTTCATTTGGAGGGCTCTTGTACAACATAGAACTTTTTACACATTTGTGGCTAAGTTGGTGGTATGTCGTGACTGTAGGTAACATTTTTTTCCATAGCACAGTTCTAGTAGCAAGGCTTGGTGATGTATAAATGAAGGCGATCTGGCTAAGACACTACTGGAGAAGCTCAGTATGAGGTTATAAGGGCTTAAAATAAAGTAGGAACTAACTTGACAAAAGAAAGGAGACTGTAACTGTTATTGTGGAGGTAACACAGCCAATTCACGGTTCAAGCTCAACCTAGAGGCTTCCGTGAGAGTCTGGCCTACCAGTCAGAGGATATGTGGCTTTTCTCAGGTCCCTATGCTGCCTTAACAGAGATTTCATTTAGATGAGGGAGGGAGGGAGAACCCTGGCGCACTCCATGCCATGACGGGGCAGCAAAAGCCCAGGGTCCCTCCATAGTGGGCAGGGGGGCAGAGGATAAAGAGAGAAGAACGGTCAAGAGACACTCAGAAAGAAAGTGGGTGGAGTAGCCTTCTCGCTGAGGGCCAGCAGCCCTGGCTCCTTCACTCTTCAGTAAGTGCCATAGCCTCACAGCAGTCTTGGTCATATTTCTCTGTAATAATGATGAAGGAACCAGAGTTCAGAGAGGGAAAGCAAATCACCAAAAGTTAGGGAGCTGGTAAAAAGCAGAGGGAGTTGAATTTAATCCCACAGCTTCTGTGCTCAACTGCCACAATGCACTGGGACCAGCAGGGCTAAGACCAGTGCTCCCTGCCTCTCCTGGGGGTGGGGTCGGGGAGCAGGTGAGCCCACAGAGCTGGGCACTCTTGCTCAAGACCTGTGCATGAAGGCAAAGCAGCACCAGCAAGTGGGGGAATGGATCGGCTGTCACACTAACCAGACGAGATCCTCACAGTCACTCAGCCTCTTACCAGATGCCTCGCTTCCCCTGTTTATCTGGTTTCCCAAATTATTTTCAGTGGAGAAAAAAATACTTTAGTTTTTAGTAAAGTCCTTCACTCAAAGCACAAAAGATGTGAAAATGGTTCACTGATTTAAAGCTGCCTTCAGTGACCATCAAAATGAAATTTAGCAAAATTTAGACCTATTAGGGAGGCTTTATAAAGACAAAGTTGCAACAACGAAATGCTCTGGTACTAGATACAGATACCTGGATAATAAAAGAGATACCTGCCCAGAGAAATCTGCTGCTGTAACATGAGGACAGCGGATGCATACTATGTTGTCTGACAACTGCAACTGCTTGTTCTATTTACAAACAGGGCAAACATGTCCTAAAGGCTCTTTTTAATGATTGTTGAAGACTTCTTCCTAAAATAATTACTCCCTCTCAGATAATCAAAGAATGCATGCTTCTACTGAAAATTTATATTTGACAATAGAGTGAGTATAAACTCCCCAAATCTGGTCTGGAAAAATATGTAAACAGACCTTTGGACATGATGTGGGACAGAAAGCCCATTTGGAGTAGTGGTTAGAATCACCAGCTCCAGTGGGAGTTCAGAGAGCAACACTGTTATTATAACATTCTGGTGCAGAGTAAGCCCAACTAAGTGTGGGCTACTAGAATACTACAAATGTATCTTTCAGTAATGATTCTGATCCACAGCAGGAATTAATTAGGGGAGTTGCTACATGTTATCTGGGGGCAGATAACACAGCCCACTCCAATTTGTTAGTCTATTACTAGGGGGGAAAAATTCTCTTTCTAACCTTAATTGTTGGGTCAAAATTATTTTTTATCATATCTTTGAAATGTTATGTATAATATTATGCATGCATGTATAGATAATATTAAATGAATACTCTATAGAGAAACATGGATAATCAGTATGATTATGCTTTGTGACTCTCGGGGTAAGAAACCTCACATCTTAACAATTACTTGGTAGAGATGAAACTCTGGAGTGAGAAAGTCTGGATGGTTCACATTCTCACTGTGTGTCCTTAGACAAGTTACTTAGTCTCTCTGTGCCTCAGTTTCCTCATGTGTTAGAGAAAAACACATATTTATGTCACAGGTTATTTTGAGGATTGAATTAATATATGAAAATCAGAGTATCACAAATAATGTTGGCTCTTGTTATTAATTTTTCTAAATCATGTGAAATCTGGCCCAGTCTCTCCTATCCAGGTTGCCCAAAAATTCTTTCTCAGTCCCTCTGGGGTATCCTCCTCTGTGCCACACCATAGTCTTGAGACTTACCTGTGACCCAAAGGAGGCTCCTGGCCTGTGCCCCTCTCCCTGGGGACACCTGATGCCCCAGCACACACTGATTGCCCAACCTGTGGTTCCATCCTAGTCACACAACACTTCATTTTAGGGTTTTGTGGTGGGGGCTTTTTTGTTTATGGGGTTTTGTTTTTGTTTTTGTTTTTGAGTACTCATTGTGTCCTAGATACTATACTAAGTGCTGAGAGTTCCATTAAAAAAAAATAGATGAGAATACTGTCCCTCGTGAAGCATCCAACAAAGCAAGATCTATGGCCCAGAATGGTACCGGAACCCTCCCCTGTATTAACACAAAGAAGTCCCTTAGCATTGGCCAGTCCCCCCAGCACTCTGTAATGAACCCATGTCAGGGTTCTTCTACCTCCAGAGCAGAGTTCAAGTGGAATCAGTTATCTATACCACAGAGAAAACTCCCAAAGACTATTTCCCTCTCCTGGTCTCAGGAAATGTCCCTCTAACATCAGGTATCTTCCTTCAAGCCCTCCTCTTCACTGGTCCTTAAACCCCCCAAAAAGGCTGGCATGTGATCTTCAGACCATTCTTTAAACTCCTAGAAACAGAACTTTCTCCTGAACCAGGACCACCCCATTCACCAGGATCTCCTGGTGAACGAGGACCTCAGACCTCAGAAAGTAAAAGCAAACTAGCATTAATTCTCCTTTGCTGGGACTTCAGTCCCATCTCCCAGGCAGGTTTTCAGACACTCAGAGATTCAGAGGAGGTTCAAGGGAAGAGGCATAATAGCTCACAGCAAGTGGGCTACAGAGTTGTCAAAGGGAAGGAAGACACAAACAGACCTGTGGGCCTGACAACCAAAGGAAATTAATACAATTTTGAGTGAACAATTGCAACAAAGTTCAAGAGACTCTGACTGTGAGAGCAATAGGGACCATCAACAGCAAGGTGAGTCAGTGATGTTGACTGGACAAATGCCTCTCCCTCTGGGAAGGGAGGGCAGCAGAGAAGAAGCCTCCTGGCAGAGAAGAGTTGAGGGCCATGGAGGGAGCTTCTGCCCAGCACCCCATAGAGGAGAAAGATGAAGTGCTGGGGACTGAAAACTGAAGAGAAGTGTTTAACTTCACTTTTGGTGCATAAAACTTAGCTGTTTACAGAGGCTTTTAAAAAACAACAATAATTTTACTCAGTTATAATTGTGGATAAGAAAATCAGGCAGACTTCAAGAAGGAAGTTCTCAGTTGTGCGATATATCAGCTGGAGTCCTTTCTTCAGCAGTATTCAAACAATGGCTGTGGTGGGATAGAAGTTGCCAGAAGGCTTGACTCATCTGTCTAGCACCTCAATGATCCCTCAATGGATCTTTAGTGCCTTCCACATGGCTATGCTGGGCATCCCTGGCAGTGTGGTGATCTCAGGGAGATGCTCTCTTACATGGCACTGCCTTCCAAGAGGGAATTTTCCCAGGAATGAAGACAAACGCAAAAGATCTCTAAGCCCAGTCATAAAAAGGTTTACAACATCACTTCTGCCACATTCTACTGATCAAAACAGATCACAAAGAGTAGCCCAGCTTCAAGAGTCCCAAAAATAGACCCCACCCCTTGATGGGAGAAAGTCAAATTAACATACAGTACATATGGATAGAAGATATTGTGGGCACCATCCTTAGAAATGCCACCTACCACAGATGGGAGGAAGGCTTAGAGTTCCCACCTGTGGGGATGCGTTGTGGAGGTAAGGAGGTGAACTGGAAGATTCTTCACTTATTCAAAGAAAAAAATTTGTCAGTCTATTGTGTATGGGACACTGTTGTATTATGTATACAGTGCAATAAAAAATATACTTCTCCATTTAGATCTTATTATGATCTAAAATAGTGACAGACAATGCATAGCACAGTTTGGTGGTTGCTAAGTGTTTTAAAGATAGGATGGGACTGAGGGGTAGGGAGAAGGAAGATCTCTCTTGGGGAAAGGATGTTCAAGGGAGGGAGGGCTTAGTGTACTTCAGGAATAATGAGATGAGTGAGCTAGATCACAGAGCGCAAAAGTGCCAGGATGTAAAGAAGGCAAGTATCAGGTTATCAGGCAAGTGTCAGGTCAAAAGTCTTAAAGATAAAGAAAGAAATTATTTTTTTCCAAACAGAGTGGGCAGTAGCTATTGGTCTGGCCTCTTGTCCAGCTGAAGGAGGCTCAGCTGTGAACAGAAATCCATCCTCACTAGTCACACAATGCCTCTTCTCTGCTCTTTGGGAGATGAAAAAAGGGAAAAGGACACAATCCACCATCATCCCTGTACCCTCTGACATCCTCAGGTCATGGCTTCCCTTCTGGATACTCCGAGATGGGAAGGGATGCTGGTGTCTTTGCCATATATTTGAAAATATAGTAAGGAGAAGCTATCCAAATCCGGTCTAGAAAAGTATGTAAAAAAAAATTCTACATAGCTCCAGATGGCTCTGTAAATTAAATTAAACCCACAACTGGCCCAGGAACTTTCCCATCAAAATTACATTATTGATCATTAACATTTAAAGAGGCTGCAAACAGAATCCTAGACATTGAAATAAATTATCATTGTCTACTGCTCAGGTTGCATGAATCAGGTGCCCCTGGAGCCTTCTGAGATTGTCTGATGCTGTAATTTAAATGTTGTTGTTCTGCTCTCTGATAAATGGGAAGACAGCATGGGCGGGAGTGGGGGCAAGTGTTTGTACACATGGAATCCACACTAGGAGTATCTGGCCCATATAGCTAAAAATAAGTCTATCACAACCCTCCCCCAGCTCCCAAGTCACACTTCATCTCCATCTTGGCATGCTGCATGATGACAAGACCTTTCAGGGACTCCCATCTCCTCTCACTCCCAAAAGCCCTGCCACCCTGAATTACTTGTATGTCTCTTGGCACTCCAAGTTCCAAGGCTTCAGTTGTAATAACAAAAACAACAATAATTTATTAAGAGCTCGATCTGTGCCCTTCACAGGCCAAGTGCTTTGAACACATTTCTCTAGTTCACCATCAATACTGTCATTCCCCACTTCACAGATGAAATAGATCCGACCCAGGGACAAAGTCAAGATATAAAAACTAGGATCTGACACTACAGGCTAAAGCCTTCACAGCTCCTTCTCCTCAACATGCCCTTCTGACACTCTCGGGGGCCCTACACTCTTCATGGCTCAACTCAAGAATCCACCTTCCAGGAAGCCTTTCCTCGCTGTCCCCTCCACCCCTGCTTAACTGGATGTCCCTTCTCTGCTACTTCATGGCACCCTGGGTGAACCCCTTTCACAGCACTGCTTCAGCTACAGTGAAAGTACCTGTTTTCGTGTCTGTCACCCTCATTAGACTGAGGGCCAAGAGTTAGAACATTATTTTCAACATTTGTATCTCTGGTGTCTGGATCAGTAGGCATTTCTCAGTTGGCTGAACAGATGGGTGGGTAGAAATGTCTAGTGCACTGATGTAATCTTAACTAAATCACTATAACTTACAGAATTCAGTCCCCACATCTAGGATTTAAGTTCCACATATGAACATGCTGAGAAAAAGGGCAAAAAATTATTTGTCATGAGTTGATTCAAAATATGACCAAAATTAACTCAACCCATTAAGGAATGTTCTATAGTTCTATGTTTATCATGGCTTGGAGTTGTCTCCTAAATGACAAATGGAACTACTTTCTCTTCAAATGACAAATGCAAGGTCAAGGGGACCTTTGCACTAGTGGCTGAATATTCATGTGCTCATCTGACACCTAAGAACAGGGGACCAGAAGACGACGACATGACCAAATGTGCCTTCACAAAGTAATGCTGCATGTTTCCCAGAGTTTGGGGAGTGGTTATTTCCCAGATAAGTAAAGGGGAAAGTTGAAGATGTCCAGGTTGGAGGACTTGGATAACAGAGTACAGATACTGCCAAGGGAAAAAAATTTTAAAGAATTTTACTAAGTACATGGCTCAGGTAGATGCCAGGTTCTTTGGTTAAGTAACAGTGTTCCTTAACATGTTAGAGGGAGTAGAAATAGGTAGCATGACACAGGACTTAGGAGACACCCCTTACAGTTCTCTGTGCATCCTAAAAGTGAAGAACTGAGATGGTTGTTGGGCTCTCATCATGGCTACATGCTCTCGCTTGTGTAAGGCCCTGAAGCACGTGAGAAACAACTTGAAGTCTGCCTAGACTGGGTCTAACCTTGTTGATCAGCTCAGTGCTGGGAGGTGAAGACCAAGAAATAAGATTTATTTTTAGGGAAAGTCTGAGAGAAAAATTCCAGAAGGAAAAGTCTGGGAGAAAAAAAACCCTGTGTTGTGCAGATGAGCAGGGTTTCTAAGATATGCATTCCGTGGTCCTCAGATCCTCCCTCATCTCTCCTGGAGTCAAGATGGGTTGTGCATATGCAGCTGAGAGTATCACTTAGACTCGGGATTGCACAGCTCTCTCCATCCAGTTTTTTGGAGGCTAAGTCATGTGTCAAAAGGAGGTAATGAGGCTAGTGATCCTCCACTTGGGATCATGAGATGTAGAAACTTATGGGCCTGAACCCTGAGAAGAAGAAAACGGAGGCATTACTTTATCTGGCATCACTTTCCTGTTGGGGAAAGCTAAGGATAACTTAGCTTTTGTTGATAATCAGGTTTCTTTCTCTACTTAAGAACCACACGAAGTATAGACAAATATTCTGTAAGAGAGCATACCTCTGGTTAAAAATTTTAATATGTGATATTACTCTTTGGACAGGACTTAAAATATAAGTGATTTAGGCCTGCCTGGTGGTGCAAGGGGTTAAGTCTCAGCACTAAGAAGCTATCCACAGCCACCACAGAATGAGTACGATCCCCAGCCCAGGAGCTGACCCACATGGCAGTGCAGCAGACCTCTCCTGTCTTGCCCACTGCTCCCCTCAGCAGTGTATTTCAGTCGGTCTGCCTGTCCTGCTCCCCACTCTGTCTCTGGTGAATCCTCTCACGCCCACCCACCACCCACCTCTAGCCTACACCCCAGCTCTTGTATGCATAAAGAAATAAATATTTAAAAGAATAAGTGATTTATATTTCTGATTTTTATTACAGAAATATTACACCAAGGAAAAAAAACACCAATTTTTCACTTAAAAACTGAACCATAAACCAAAACCTGGAGATGCATTCTCTGAACCTTTTAAAACTACAATCAGTTTGTGATGATTCTGGTTATTTACTGATGGAGAAACTGAGGCTGGAGAAGTTAACCTACTTGATTTCTCACTAGTCAAGTAGAGCCAGGCCTGGTGTCCAGGCAAAGCTGATCCCAGAGTCTGCACATGTCCTATAACCCCATAAATGTTTGCACCCAAAGAAGATCACAGCCACCAGGGAGGCTGCAAAGTTACATAACCAGTCAGACCTGAGCTCTGAGAACTGTCTGAAACTGCATTTCTTCCTAGAAAGATGTCAGTGTCAGGTGGGATTTGGCAAGGGGCCTGAGATCCTGATTAGATCCTTCAGCAAAGTGGGATTTTAACTAAAGCCTGTACTTTTAAGACTGTAAATCTGGGCTCAGGTGGCCTCCACATCAACCTGGCAAAGTGGTGAGCAGGCAGCTGAGCCCTGGCCAACTCAGCCGCTGCTCATGTCTGCATGCAGGAGAGAACGAGCCAGGATTTCATCTCCAGCATGATGACTCATTCCTTTTAGAAAGATGAAGTTGTCGAGGAAACTGGCTTCAAGCCCTTCCCCTTGTGTATTCCTGATTTCTATCTCCACTGGGGTTTGGCAGGCCAACAGGCACACGCAGAGAGAGATTTCTAACAGAATCTTGACCTGTGAGGTCCTCAGCCTCTGCGGGATTGGAGAAATCATCATGGTCCTTCGTGCTTTGGTTTGTCTGCCTGATTCTAAATCCACCTTCCAGAAATATAGGATATGAGTGCAAAATACCATCCTTTAAGTCAGAATGAGCTCTGTTCAAGTCCAGACCCTGTCGTAATACTTTTGCCATTATAAGCAAGTTACTTCATTTCACTGTCTCATGTCCCCATGTTTAAAATAGAGATATAACAACACCTGCTGCAAGGAATCAATGTGAATGTTAGAAAATATGCCATCTATTAAGCAGAGAGTCTGGCACAGAATAGATGCTCAGTAGGTGTTAGTTATCTTTATTATAATTATTATTACTGCATAGACATTTTGTGGATTGCTATCAGTTTGCAGTAGTCTGTGGCATACATAGAAATTAATGCTTATGCAATCTAAGAGACAATCTTCAACCCCTATTTTAGTCTCACATTTCAATCTTATCCTGCACAAGAAGACAAGAACCTAGGTTAGTTTTCCTCCCCTCTCCCTGTCTGCCCTCTAGTAAAGATGTGAAGATACTTAAATGTTCATCAGACCCTGAGTAAAGGAGGATTTTCTATATCTAGAAGTTACTCTTGGGTAATGAGTCACAGAGAAAATCATGGAACAATCTTGGCGGCTTCAAAAGAACATGCAATTTATCAACCACTCAATAGATATTCACTAAGTACCTGCTTTGTGCAAAACATAAGACTTTACACTCTTAGGGACTCAAGAACAGTCCCTCAGAGAACTCAAAAGAGGACCATATCAGATGTAAACATAAGAGTACAACTATTCACAACTTGGCCCAAAAGCCATGATTGTCAAGTGAGGGGGTCACAGAACAAGACCACCAGGGTACCAGAAATCTCAGGGGGCTTAGGGACTTGACAGGACTAGAAGGTGGAGAAAAAGTTGGGTCTTGAAGGCTAACTAGGATCTAAACCAGAGAGAAGCAAAGGCAAGAGGCCTACAGAGGTCACATTTGGGAACAGGATGTAGAACAGTAACATCCTGTTGCCAAAGAAGAAAGCAAAGGAGCATTTGAAGAAAATCCAAGGTTTGCTAGAACCTGCTTCCATTTCTCCTTTGGTCTTGGGCTCGGGCATAGCCCTAGTGGAGTAGAGGGGAGAGAGAGTCACTGCCCGGTTATGGAGAGGCCACTCCATAGTGGAATAGCTTGCTCTGTTATTCTCAAGGATAACTCTCTTCCTGTTTCCTAGGGACTGCAGGGCATGAATAACTCTCCCACCACAAGTTCAGCAAATCTCCGGATTTCCAGACCAACAGGATTACTTATACAGATGCCCTAAATTGGTGATTGCTTTGAGGACTATACCTGTGACTCAGCAGCTTTTCTCTAACAGAAAGAATGCCACTCCATAACTGGGCAGTCATCTGGAGCCAACCAGGAGTTCACCGTGAGCATGCAGTGGACTTTGGCTATGACAACACAGCCAGGTTGCAGACCAAGTCACCTTGTCAGCATGCTCTGGGCTCCATGCTGTGGGAGGACTCCTGGCCAGCACTGGAAAATCACAGTACTTAGCACCTGCCTCCAGGGGCCAGCAAGGCCAGGTGACATTACACCTGCTCTCAGGAAATGGCTCAACCACAGTTCTGGGAGAAGTCCAGCTGCACCCGAGTCTGAAGCACAGGCTAGTTCAAGAACTGTCTTAATCAGAAAAGCATTCTTTCTGTTAGAGAGAAGCTGCTGAGTCACAGGTACAGTCCTCAAAGCAATCCACCAATTTGGGGCATCTGCATAAGTAATCCTGTTGGTCTGGAAATCTGGAGATTTGCTGAACTTGTGGTGGGAGAGTTTTTCATTCCCTGAGGTCCCCAAGAAACAGGAAGAGAGTTTTCCTTGAGAATAATAGAGCAAGCTATTCCACTGAGCACATAATCTCCATGGGAGTAAAAAGCCTCCAGATATGTCCATCTCCTCCTGCTGCCCAGGAGCCTTGCAGAATGGCTCACCGAGCAGCTGTCTGGAGGGCCCCCCAGCTGTGGAAAGAGCCAAGAAGCATGCCAGGGCTGGCTGAGGTGGCAGGAGCACAAGCAGAAGAAACAGCAGGGGAGAATGGAATGGAGGGAGAGACGCCGAGCAGCACTCAAAGGGAATTTCCTGGCAATGAAGGGGGTGTCTGAGAGATGCTCAGATGTTCCACAAATAGTTTTGAAGGTGGTGCAGGGAAAGGTGATGGGGTGGCAGTGTGCTGAGCCAGTGCACATGAAGTAAAGAACCAAAACTTTAATGGGGCTGAGCTCTAAACCCTGCCCCCTCACTGGCTCAGTTCCCGGGCACCCCCTCCAGCAGGTGGAATTATATTATTTTTTTCCTGGTAAGATTTTTAAACCCCTAACTCAACTGTTGATGGGCCTATGGTCACTGCCACCATCCTCATCATCAAGGTTTTCCAAGGATCAATTCGGTGGAGACGTGAATTCAGTTACTCGCAGGCACACTCATTTTCTATGGTGCCCTTCTTTACTGTACTTTGCAGGTACTGTATTTTTTACAAATTGAAGGTATGGGGCAACCCTGCACTGAGCAAGTCTATGGGCACCACTTTGCCAACAGCTTATGCTCACTCTGTGTCTGTCACAATTAAGGCTCACGCATGTTCTTTTAGACAACACTCTGGCACACTTACCAGACTGCAGTAGGGTGTAAACACAATTTTTATATGTACTGGGAAACCAAAACATCTGCGTGGTTTGTTCTGATGTGACACACGCTTTGCCATGGTGGTCTGGAAGCAAACCCACACCGTTTCCGAGGTGTGCCACTATCTGTTTATCGTGTCTCCTGGCGAGCAAGGGGACTTTCAGCCTCTTGTACCCATGTGCCTCTCCAGACGTGCTGACAGGGTTGGAAGCGCTGGGCTCTGCCACGCCATAGGGAACGCAAGCAGAGAAGGCCACTCGGTCCTGGACATGGAACCAGCTCTGCAGTCCCAACAGAGAACTTGCAGCTGCACCACTTTCTCATCCCGATGGCTGCCTGGACACCCACACCCTGAACATTACACTAAGAACCACGGGAGGCCTCCCAGAGTTTTCACTCCAGCAGAGGGTCACATGAGTATTCACTATGGAAAGTGAGAGACTAAGAATTACGTAAGAGAGAAAAAGGAGCGTCTTATCTGCGTGGGGGGTGGGTAAGCTTTCAAGGAAGAGACACACGAAGACAAGCAGGACAGCAGCGCGGGGAGCAGAGCGAGCCTGGGAATGCCTCTGCTGGAGTTTCCCCAGGCTACAGAGGGCAGGGCGAAGGGGTCAAGTTTTAACTCAATCTTACTCACTCTTCTTGTGCCATTCTTCTCTTCTTTTTTCTTCTTTTCATTCTCTTTCACTTACTTCCTTTCTCCCCAACTAAAATCCCTCCCATGTATGCCTCTACCCTCCCATCTATCCCAAGCAGCACAAATAGAGGGGGTGTGGGATTAGCATAGACTGTCTACTGCTCTGGAGGAGGAGATCAGAAACCAAATGTCCTCCCAAAGAGGCTGCAGCACAGGGTGAAAAGAGGCAGACAGAACTCTGGTTACAAACCATGCCAGCCCGTCTGTGGTACATTTGAAAACCACAGGCTTACAGAGATGCCCTTATGCTCAGCAGAAAGAATGAGAACTGATTCAGAAAAGACGCAGGAAGCTTCAGTTGGGAGAGGTGATGCAAGGACACAGAACAGTCACAGTACCATCAGCTTTACAAATGGCATTATAATAGCTCACACATTATCTAGAGAGGATTATATGAGAAAACTGAGAAAATGTTCACGGTGTGCTCATCATGGGGTCTAATCCATACGAGGGCCCAATGATGGATTGCTTTTTATTATCTCATGTATTACGAGGAACTAAGACCAGGAATGGTTAAAGTCCAAGCCAACCAATCAAGAGAATTCCCAGACCTCAGGCTGTGAAATCAGACAGGCCAGGGTCAAAAACTTGATTGTGCCACTTTCCAGCTGTGGTTCTGTGGGCAACTGGAGCTGACCCAGCCTCCATTTCCTCCACAAGATGGGAATGATAATACACTATTTATGTGTGAGGAGGCATATAATACATACATTTTGGGAGGGTCAAAGGTCACAGATAACATAAGTAAAGTTCCTTCATACAGCAGGTGTTCAACAAATGGCACTGGAAACATTCTGTGACTCTAAAACTTTTCATGCTATCTAGTGTCCACATTTACAGGCTCCCTGAAAGAAGCATGTCGGGTTCTACCCACAGCGCGAAGCCCCACGCCTTCCTCCTCTCATTCACCACCAGAATCCTCCTCAAAATCCCATGGATTATCCTCCCATAGTGGCCATTCAGAAACTGCATGGCTAAATAAAAATGCTCAATAGCAGGATGGTAACACTGGTCCCATACCAGAATGCTCCATCAAGGAAAACTTGCAAAGATGACAACTTCTGCTTTATTAGTAATGAAGCACACCAAGTTCTCTAGGCATCGCCAGTGCCCACCTTCAACACGGACCCTGTGCTGAGCACCCCACACTTTTTCCTGTCGTGGCTCAGAAAGCTAGGAGCAGTGATATGGCTTCCCTAGGGTGACAGTGCTCACAAATGGCAGGTCTGGGTTTGATTGAACCTGGATGGCCCAGGCTCAGAGCCTGAGCACAAAGCTACTTGGCAAAATACTAGCACAGAGAAGAGTAGTTTGAGGGTCAGGTTTGTCAATAGCCAGAAAGTACCAAGCATGGGGCTCACAGTGGTGCAGCTCACAAGGAGAGGGCCCGGGAGGAAGCACACCAAGTGCACCTGTTGATGAGATGAGCACCCACCAGAGAGGGCTGCTTGGGACGGGCAGGGCGCCCCCGCCACACTCAGTTCCAGAGTCGGAGAGCTCCACATGCACAAGAGCTGCACGTTCTCTGTGTTTCCAGTACTGGGCACGGTGCCTGATGAGAAGGGATACGAGGAAGTTTGTTGAATGAATGAGTGGATGAATGGACAAATGGATAAAGCAACAAACTAAACTCATAAATGACTGACATCTTCATTCTCCTTTTCCCTCCTTAGTGTCCAGGACATGGGAGCTTTGCCAAAACAGAGTGGGAAAGAGAAAATTAGCACCATAGAATGCAAACCTATGAATGCTCCAAACAGGAAATGCACCCCAAAATTATTCTAATTTAGATGGATCGTGCACACTAAGAAAAGCCACTGATGGGTGGCACAGTATCTCTATCCCTATACCTGTACAATTTCCAGGTTACAAAGAAATTATAAACAAATGCTTATGAGCTAAGTGGAAAATCCTGGCCACAGCCACCCTGGACATCAGTGGAGGTTCCCCTGGTTTATCTGTATGAAAGAAAGTCATTTTCTCCATAAGCACTGGATTTCATAAATTTTTCTCCATCTAAGTCATTCTTCAGCTTATCATATCATGCATTGCCACATCTCATTATTCTGAAAAGGAGGCCTAGTGTCAAAGAGAAAAATCTGCACATATGCGATATAGACTCACACAGACTCGAAACCTCTGGGCCCCAAATATAGCCCTCTACCTCTGCCCCCAAAAAGGGCAAAATACAGGACTTAACAGCCCTAAAGGCCCAGGCAGGGAGAGGTGCTAAGGGAGGGAGGAGAAGAGCTTTCTAGGGAGCATAACATGCACTGCTCCTCCCTGAAGGGGGCTCCGTAATCAGCAGACGGGTGAGCACCAGGCCGGCTGAGCAGACTCATTGGTGACCCTGACTGCCCAAGTGACACGGCGCACATGAGCTAATGGCCTGGATAAATCGAACTGCACTTTTGGTAAAGGAAGAAGAGCTGGAAGGGGACTGGATGGAGAGGGGGCGGCTTTACTGTACCTGGTTAGGCTACATGGAGCTTTCTAAAAGTGCCAGCACTTCAAGAAAGTCTTCTGTAACAATGCGGAAGGCAGAATAATGCCAGGAGGATGGTGCAAAGCTTCAGGAACAGGAGGGTAAAAGAAACGAGGAAGAGGGGAAGAAGAAAGAGGGAAGGTAAAGGAGAGTCATGGACTGATTTTTATTTATCAGATTTTAATATAGTGCTTTATATTTGCCATGAAGTACCCTATGTACTTTACAAATACTAACTCACTTCATCTCATTATCAGCTATATTTTGCAAAAGAGAGAAGCTGGGCATGGAGACAATGATCAAAGAGCCTATGGCCAGCCTGCGGCAGGGTCAAGACTCAAACCTGGCAGTACCAGTCCACACCCACATCAGGAAAGACTTAGGTTTCTACAGTAATGCATGTGGTCCAGGGGTGTGCCATCCCATGAAACCGTCCTCAAAATACTCAAAAGTTAAAGGATGTTTATAGGCTTCAACAATTATCTATTCTTAAAACATCAGACATGTCCTTAGGAATTAATATAAAGCAGGGAAGCGTGAAGGGGGTGGTTTTCCTTTAGATGTAAAAGAAAACAGTAGCCCATGCATTAATTAAAAGCAAAGTAAAGACCAAGATTTGGCCAGTGTGCGCAAGAGTGCCCACCGTGTTCTTTTCTCACTGGCACCAGGGAGGGGGAGGAACAAGGGCAGGTGAGATGTTAACAGAAGACTAGTTTGGGAGACAAGTACCACCAGGATAACTGGGTTGGGTGAATTCAAGGACCAGTAGCAACTTGAACTCTGGTCTCTCCCGAGTCTCAGGTCCAGTTTCCCAGCTTGGCTCTTCCCACCAGCCCCCTTTTCCATTATAGGACCTTCTGCCTCAGAGCTCCCCCCGTATGTCTTTGCAATTAACTTCTCTTACTAGCTCCCCACCTCATCCAGTTCTGTGGTCAGTTCAACCCGATTCTGGGTGTTGTTTCATTTATTTTCTCAGTGAGTCTGCTCAGCCCCATGCAAGCCGACCTCAGCCTCAGCTCCAGGCCATTACAAACTCTCCACTATGGAGAGAGTGAATCACGCTGTTGGGGAAAACAAGGTGACGGCATCAGTTCTTTGGTTAAAGAACTTTCCTAGAAAGTGGCCCCCATCTCAGTCCCGAACTGCCAGGGGCGGGAGGGGCCTGTGCAGGGTTAGGAGGCGTCCGACCTTTGATCACTCTGTCCTCTGTGAGCTACATGCCAAAGCAAGCAAGCCTGGGACAACGCCAATTTTCTGAGCTCCCATAGCTTCTAGCTGTGGGATTTTCTTCCATGGCTTTCTCTCTGAACCTGCTTTTGAAAATCCTCCCCCACCCCAGTTCTTCCTGCCTTTGTTCCCTGGCTGAGTGCCCTTTTGGTTCAGGTTCTCTAGCGCCCTGTTGCTGTGCCTCACGTTACTCTCATCTTCCGTGGACAGGGGTGACATTTTCCTATGCTTAACACTCTGTGGTCCGCTTACGTATGAGTACGTGTTTTTGTCGCGAGTATCAGGTGGCCACTCACGTATTAATACATGTTCATCTAGTCTCCAGTTTTTCACGCCACGGTGGACTTACTTGGAACTATTAGAAGCTATTTGATCGTACTCAGTCTAGAAGCTTTACACATTGCTTTGGTGAAAGTGTAAGGTATTTTATGAGAGATATTACAGTTTTTTTAATATCCAGTAGTTCAGGAGTTGTGTGTGTTGAATGCTTATACCATTCATGCGGTGGCACAGAAAATGGTCGGCCCCAAGGGCTGGTAAATTTAAAGGGCACCAGCACACAAAGTGTTAAAAAGCACAGCGGAAAAAAAACCTTTTGCTGCACACTGTACTATATGTCATGGGGCTGTCTCCAAAGGCACATGCACTAGAGTGCCCACCTAAAGACAAACAACTTTGGTTTCAGCTATCAGTTGCTATCAGCTTTCTGGGAATATTATAATTTATCCACAAATAAGCAGTATGTTGTTTGGGGCTAGGCAGCCTTATTAGTGAGAAAGAGATGCAACTATGGCAATTAGCAAAGGCCGGACCAGGGAAGGAATGGTCTCCAGTCAACCGTCCTCCCGCCCTGTTTCAGCTGGGATCACCGTCTTCTTTTGAGGTAGGGATGACTGAGTGGGTATGGTCCCCCAGTGTTCACATAAATCCCTTCCCTCCTTCTATGCTGCCCAATCTGTTGTGCTGACTGATCTGCTGGAGGCAGCAGACAGTGGCACCCATAGGCCCCCCTGACTCACAGAGGCCGATGATGAGAATTCAGGCCAGTCCTTTGGGAGCAGCTGCACTGCAAGGGAGTCACGGGGCTGGCGAGTTTCTTCTGCTGTTTCATGGACATAGATCCCTCCTTCTAACCAGCTGCAGGTTTCCCTAGAGCAGGGCTAGTCCAGCACCCACAGAAGGTTGAGAAAACAAACTGACTGACATGCATACCCTCGCTGCCCCCTCCCTGTCTCTGGGGCCTGTGTGTGGCCAGGCTCTGAGAATTACTGACACATCTGCAAGATGTTCTGTGTGTGCTCCACTTTGTTGTGAGGCAGAAAGAGCCCAGGAAAGCATAGTACTGGCCCGCCTGGAGTGTTCCTTGCTCTTTTCTTGGAGGAAAAGAGCACAATAGTTGCTATGACTTCAATAACACTATAAAAAGCCTTCCTTGCAGCTAGTATTTGAGTAAGACTCTTATGAAGGGTGGCTGCAGGGCCAAAGAAACCTTTGACAGTGTCCTCCCAGATCACCTGGCTGCTACTGCGAGTTTCCAGAATCTAGAAATAAGAACGTGAGGAATTTCTTTAAATAGTTCTATTTACAATGTTTTTTATCATGAAAGGGATGTTTTGCATTTCCCAGGAATTGTACATGTCCTCTTAATACCCAATGGGATGAAAGTTGCTGCCATAAGCTCTAGGACACCCAGCTGAAAAGTTGGTCCCCTTGAAGAATGCCTGGGCTACCCACCCTAGTTCGGGGCCCAGCGCTCATGTCCTGTAGCTATCCTCAGTAAGTCAAAGAGCAGATCTGCCAGAAGCAAATAATACTTCCTCCTGTCACAGAAGGAAAATAAGCTAATATCATTTTCTCAAACATACGCTTTATTCCCATAAGTTTTACTTTAATACTACCTATTACCAGTTTTCACTGACCAGGACTCGAAGCAACTAAACAAATGCCCAAGAAAAATGAAACATGTGCAGAGATGGGATGTTTGGTAGCAGCAACTCAGGTTAACTTGCTGGAGCAAGCAGAAAGAGGAAGAAAATGGTTAGGAATCCAGAGGTGTCTCCTGGTCTGATGAGAGGCTGTCCAAGGGAGATACAATGTGTCAGAGCTCAGTGTGCTGCAGAAAGCTTCATGGACCCAAACCAAACACCACTGAAACCCAGAGAGGACATACTAAGGAGTTTTAATACATCCTATGCAACTGTACAAAAACTGAGACTTTTCCTTAGACTACATTTAAAAAGGAGTAAACTTCCTACAACATCTCATTTAATTCCGTAAGACAAGGCTCTGTGTTGCAGATGGCAACAACGAGACCGAGCAATGGCCCGAACAGCCAAGTCCATCTAGCTAGTAAATGGTAAAGCAAAGCTCACACCCAGGTGGGCCTCCAAACCCCCCATGCAGCGCCATCCTTTCCGGTCTGTTGTTTCCCAAATGAACTCTGCCTAGAGATGGGTCTCCCTGGACTGGAGACAAACACTGTTCAAACGGCAAGTTAGATTTCCTGTACCTGAGACGCTTCCTGGGCCTCATCTGCTAGGCGCTGGTGCAGCCAGTTGTCTGGCCACAGCACACAGACCCCCGCATGCCCACATCAGAGGGACCCAGCAAGTATCTGACCCAGCAGCTTCAGCTCTAATACCCAAACTGCCCCTCAGAGGGAAGTTTCCGTCCCAAGCTACTCAGAGGTCATATACTGTCGATATTGTTCAAGTTCCACTGACGCCATTTTCCTGTTTGCATTTTGTTTTGTTTTTGTTTTGTTTTTACAGTTCGTTGCTCATCCTAACTGTCAGCAGCAATTGCTTACCATGTGGTATGAAAATCTCTCAGGCTTACGTCAACAGTCTATCGCTGTGAAATTCCTGGCTGTCTTTGGAGTCTCCCTAGGCCTCCCTTTTCTCGCCATAGCCTATTGGATTGCTCCGTGCAGCAAGGTACAGACTGCTTAAGGTGCATGTCGTTTGTGGTTATTTCTTTCCTCTTCTTAGCATGACCGGAAGTCCAATTTGTTCAAATCTGATTATTTAAGCTAATTATTTCTCACATCTAAAGAAAAAAGTCTTGAGATAAAATGAAGTAGAAAACCACAGAAGAAATGTTGACCTGTTTCAAGTCACCATATTTAGGAAAGGGGAATAATGATAAAATAGGAAATTTTCAAAATACAAGGTGTAATATCAATAACAGAAGAGAAAGCGAATAAAGGCACCTTTCCCCTTTTAATTATGCAACATTTAGGACGTTTCTTGGACACGTCCTCTATATTTACAATAATGGTAATAGGAATAGCCAACATTTATTGGCACTTTCTTTTAGCTGAGCACTTCCATGGAGTATCTTATCGTTTTACTCCCTCAATTACATTATGCTGCATGCACTTTATGAAGTAGATTCAGAAAAAAGAAGTAACCTATAAGCTGAGAGCCAAACACAGCCCCTGCTGGGGTGCTGCAGACCCATCTCAGCGTCATCCTAGTTTCCCTGGCTTCCTTGGTTCGGTCCTGGCCAACACGGCCAGTTAATTAGGTCACAAGAAGGAAAAAGAAGAAGTGAAGGTTCAAAAGGCACAAGGCTGGGCTCTTTGATCACAGGGAAGGGGGACTGTCTGGTGCCTGCTGGGAACAGGAGTAGAGCCGGCAGGTGCCAAGCTGCCAAGCCCCCCATTCCACTAGCCATTTCACCCAAAGCCACAGAAAGCATCTGTATTCAGTCCAGCTTCAGGCAAGACTTAGCACCTATAAGACCAGACCAAGCAGAAATTTTGAAATATGTTCCATGGGTTTAAGATGGTCACTAAAGATTCCAAAACCGCACTTATCTAGTGATATATTTTGGAAGGAATTAAGCTTAAATAACAGCACTTAGTAGAAGAAATATAGCTACAGGGAGATTAGCTCCCTAAATGTGATTACCTAATGAGGTTAATAAAAGTGTCATCAGTAGATGGACCCTCCTGTCAACTCCACTAAGAGGGGACTCAAGCCAGGATGAAGGTCCCATACTTCAGGTCTGCAGAGAAGGCCACCTCACCAGACAGGCAATATACCGATTGCCTAAGAGCAAGAGGTAGGTTACAGGGAGAGACTACCCCCCAAACTCCATTGCAGAAAGGTTTTAGAAAGACAAGTCCTCATACTTAGTATTTATAGCCTTCAACCTTATAAAGAATTTTGTCTCTCTGGCAGTCTACCATGCCCTGGATTTCTAAATCAGAATTCCCCAAATGATACACACGTAGGTGAAGGCAATTTTTTCTGTCCTTGGAAATTGAAAAAGTATGCTGAGTGTGGGGGAAAAAAATCATCCCTACTTAAAGCTGTGTTTTAGCTGGTTATTTGCTGGTTTTAGGCACACTTTCAAAGTGGAATTCTCTAGCCTACATTGAAAGTTAAATTATTGCCTCCCCCCAGTGCACAGATGAATAGGGGGTACTTGTCTTCAAAACTCTCAAAGCCCCAAACTAACTCTAAACTGCTCAATCATTAAAATAATATTGACAGCAAGTTGGTAGAGGAAACACTGCCAACCCTCACTTTTGTTATAAAACAAATGTGACAGCTTCCAGAAACCTAGAACTATCCAACACCAGCTAACTGGTTTGCCTCTGTCCATCCAGCAGCTGCCCAGTGCAATATTCATAACCAAAAAAGGCAGTTGTTGACTAAAGTCTTCAGATTTCAGTAGGTCTGAGAATAATCTTGGTCAATATTATTCAGATGTGATCAACCCTCTAGGCTCCCCACCGCCCCGCCAAAAAAAAAAAAAAACAACTTCCGTGTAAGAAGGAATTCTGGACTTTCTGGGCCCCAGTAAATCCATTCCATGTCACCATGGAATGTAAGGGTAGGACACAGAAATATGCTAGAACATGCCAGAAGAAATTATTGCAGGAAGGTTTGACCACAGGGGTAGGGCTTCATCTCCTCTGTTCGGATACATGCCCAATTGATGTCTGATGCTCTTGAAGCTTCCAGTGAGATGAATAACAGAGCACACAGATAAACATGAGCTAGTCATGAAACCACTTGCAGTGTCTGTGCACTTTCTGGGCCTCTCGTTTGAGAGGTGTGAGGATTATGTCCACAGCAGACTGATAAGTCTTAGTCTGTGGGATGAAATGACTCTGGTGGCACCACTCATTACAAGGAAAGATTCCCTCATTAAAGAGCTTGTCAAACTTGCTCTGAGGCAGCCACAGACAGATAAAATATCCAAGATATTTTTAGTCTTTCACCATTTAGAAAGAAATCTTTCAAGTTTGGCAGAGATATTATATCACTGGGGATTACAGAGGGGTCACATCTTCCATGTGAAGAAGTAAGCCCTCTTCAAAAGCTCCTGATGCTGGCAATACAACATTCTCCCAAGAGGAACAGCACAGGGGAAGAATCTGATACTGTGCTATCCCCCTCCCCAGGGTCACAGCTTTTATATCTGGTAATTCTATGAAAAAGCCAGTGTCATTCCACTTTCATGTTCTAATGACATTAATATTCCTCCCCCAAAGAAGTTAGGCCTTGATATTCTTTCATCAGTGTATTAAAATGTCACTGCTAAACTTCACTAATTAGTTCATGTCCACCAACGTCTACTATTGAGGTTTCGGTTTCCAAACTATTAGAACATTTACGTCCTAAGAGTTGCCATCCTAATCTAAGGACTATTTGGGATACCACAGTTACTTAGTTTATAAAGATTACCTCATTATTTCTTTCCTACTGAATTCCCAAACTGTCGATTCTATTTTTACAGTTTCTGAAGGACCCCAAGAAAAGCAGTTAAATCAAGTTAGAAGGTTAAGGGTGTTAACAGAGGTTCGGCTTACTAACGTGGTGATGAGGAGGGAACCCCATCACAGGTGTGCACCCATGGGGGTGACCACAGGTCTGGAGCAGGGCTAGGTCTGTCAGGGCCAATAGAGAAACCGGTGCTATCTTCCATCATTTCTCATCCTAACCACCCAGCGAAGTCAGGCGGCCCACGGACGCGCATGGACCTCCTGGAGAGCCCTTCATCCTCTCAACAGATCTCCAAGGCTGAAGGGCCTAGGACTGACTGGGCTGTTTTCCATCCTTTGCTGTTACATTCTGAATCATCATTTAGGTTGTTTATTAGAATCTGAGAGCTGAGAGAATAACAGTCACCCTCAAGGGCCCAAATAATACTTCTTTAGAGCCCTTCTATAGGTAGGCTGGGACAGAAGTCGGCGTCATGAAAGTATTGAGGAAACACACAAGGTCTAATAATAAAGGTTCAAGAGAGGAAGCTCATTTCCTCCATTACCTGTCAAACTTCACTGTTCAATTATCTTTATAAATTCATCCCAGGACTCAGGCAGGGGGAGCTATAAACAACTTTAGACTCGTACTTGATGTCTTTGTACCTGTAAGCTATCAGTGCTTCCTGTCACATAACTCTTGCTTGGACAAACAGCAAAGTGTCAGTCATCACTCTCAAACCACCCAGCCCCTCCACCCCATCCCATCTCAAACAAAAACAACCGGTAAGGAAGACCCCAGGGACTCCGCAGTTTCTAAAGATCCATCTTGGCCTAGCCAAAGGTGCAATATCTGTAACAGGGTCCTCAAAGCCATGTGATCTAGGGCCTGTGAGGGAGGACAAAGGCCTCTGTGTTCCCTTCATTTGTCTCCACCAGAAAAGTTCACTAAGGACAATCATCACAATTTTGGAAACATTGCCGCAGAGGAGAAATTTGTGGCAAGAAATAGAGTGTTTTTGTTGTTCCTATATTACCAAAGCTTCTGCTCTCAAATCCAAAAGGAGAGTCTAGCACCTGTTTCCTGCTGGGATAGAGTATTTATTATTATTATTAATGAAGTACCATTGTTTTACATCCTTGTTAATATTTTGACAACATAGGATTTCTCCCCTTTGCATGGTCACTGTAGCTCTCCCACTGCCAAAGCACCCACAGTCCTCCACCATAGTCCATGTTCCCCCCACCTCATCCCGTCCCTTCTCTCTCCTTCCCTCTCCCCCTCCTCTCTTCAATGCCTCAGATCAAAGGTCAGTTTTCAAGGACTGGTTTTACAGCTTGTCTTTGTTTTAGAGTGCCACAACACTTCTTGCTTACGTACTTAACCCTGTCTGAGCCCTCCAATATTTTTTCACCTCCTACCTCCGACCACAGGTTTTAGCCTGTCTCTCTCCCCACTAGAAGATCCGTAACTCTGAAGCAAAGACCAACTCTTATGAGCATCCTTTATCCCTCATTTAACTTTAGTGCCCAGCATCAAGCTGCACATGGATTAACAGCCCCAGAAGGCTCATGGCATAAATACATATGGATCTGGATAGGACCCCCCCCCCGCCCTTTGTGGACGCTTGCATATAAGCTTTTCAAGAGTCAGTCAACTTTTTTTTTTAAGTACCCCATTCAAGTAAGTCCCTGAGGCCCTCCACTGCCACAAACGAGTGCTTCCTATGTATCACATCAACCCTCTGCAGCAGGTTCTATATCAGCCCCATTTTACAGATGAAGAAACCGAGACATAAAGAGATTAAGTAACTTGACAAAAACCATGGGTCTACAGCTCTCAAGACCAGACCTTTTTTTTTAAATATATATTTTTATTGCTATTTATGTCTTTTACATTTTGTATTTCCCTTGGGTAGCCCACCACCAATTCACCCGTGATCCATCTCCGTGGTCCCTTGTGTTCTTTTCTATTCCATTTTGTGTGCTTTTCCTTCCCTCCCTCCACGTCGCCCCCCCCCACCCCCACTGATTGTCTCTCTCCTATTTGGTTTCCCTATAGTCCTGTTATAAGTGAAACCATTCGATATTTTCCTCTTTCTTTCTGGTTTATTTCACTGAGTATGATCCCCTCTAATTCCATCCATGTCGCTGCAAATTGCATGTGTTTATCTTCTTTGAATGCTGAATAGTATTCCATTGTGTATATGTACCACATCTTCTTGATCCAATCATCTATTTTTGGACATCTGGTTTGCTTCCATACCTTTGCTATTGTGAACAGTGCCACAATGAACAAACGGGTGCATGTATCCTTTCGGATTAGTGTTTTTGTATTCTTTGGGTAAATTCCCAAAAGTGGGATTGCTGGGTCGTATGGAAGCTCCATGTTGAGCAGTTTGAGGAATCGCCATACAGCTTTCCATAGTGGTTGGACCAGTTCACATTCCCACCAGCAGTGTAGGAGAGTTCCTTTTTCTCCACATCCTTTCCAGCATTTGTTGTTGCCTGTATTTTTAATGCGTGCCATCCTCACAGGTGTGAGGTGGTATCTCATAGTGGTTTTGATTTGCATTTCCTTGATTATAAGCGATGTGGAGCATTTTTTCATGTATCTGTTGGCCATTTGCTTTTCTTCTTTGGAGAAGTGCCTTTTGAGCTCTTCTGCCCATTTTTTGATTGGGTTATTGGCTTTGCTTTTGTTGAGTTGTGTGAGTTCCTTGTAAATTTTTGTTAACAGTCCTTTATCAGATGTATTGTGTGCAAAGATCTTTTCCCAGTTGGTAGGGTGTCTGTTAGTTTTGGTTAATGTCTCTTTTGCTGTACAGAAGCTTTTTATTTTGATGTAATCCCATCTGTTTATCTTGTCTTTCACTTCCTTCGCTTTGAGGGATGT
>PVIJ01008642.1:0-72639 GCA_004024925.1 Scalopus aquaticus
GGGACCATGGAGATGGATCACGGGTGAATTGGTGGTGGGCTACCCAAGGGGAATGCAAAATGTAAAAGACATAAATAACAATAAAAATATATATTATAAAAAAATACATAAATAAATTGCATAAACTGATTTTAAATGTAGATGATAGACAAAAGATAAGGTATTTTAGTAACTAAAATAAAGTGAAATAGTGAATGCAATTTTCAAAAATCAGAGAAACACACAAAAATATAAAATTTAAGTTCCGTTTACAAACGGTGGTTTACTCACAAAATGCAGCATTTTCCTCTGACTTGAGCTACTTGACGGTGTCACGTTATTGTATTAAATCATGACAATTTATAAATCTTTATTTTCTGTCTTTCATAGCTATCTCTATAGAGATATTCCTATCTACTTGTAGATAAATATACACATATATATCCACATACATCATTGATAATGGTTTTCTACTTTCTATTAATATCTTGATCTTCTATTTTTAGACTTTATTAATGTTCCTGTTAAGATTGCTGTTCTAGCACAATTCTGGTAGTCAGCCTCAACATGTAAATCCTGCAGTTCTGTGAGTTTCTATACATGATGCAATAATATCCTAGATTAATCCTAATCCTAATGTCAGATTAAAAGTACATGGAAACGTCCAGTCAGTGTACTTCTCTTACACACTCAAGACCCCTGCACAGCCCTCTGCATGCTGCTACTCAGCGTGATTGCGCTGTGCTAAGCACCTCGGCATTCTTTTCCAAAGAGATTGCACTGCCCTGATGAATGCTGCAGTTCCTCAAAGACCTGTTATTTTCTTTAAAGTATTCATTTCCTTGAAATGGAAAGAGCTATTATTTGAGAGCAAAATCTATCTCTTAAAACATTTAGTCCAATGTTCCCAATATATTATTACAGTATTAAATTATTTTGAAGGCTGACGTCTGAGAAAACATTTTGGTGCTTTGCCTTTCAACCAATAAATACCAAGAATTAGTCAAATTCTTATCTTCTGAAACCAATACAGCCCTGTTGAGGGGGACAATGGCATTTTTCTGTTTCTTGTAAAGTACATGCTTCAATAGGATTGTAGAGCAAAATTACCCCAAATTTTTTTTCACAGTAAGTCAAAAATTAATAACTTATTTCTAATCTATAGAGGCCTCCCACCTCCCGGAAATTAATTCATCAATTCAAAACTAAGGAGATAGGAAAATAAAGTATACATTCTGATAAAAGTATTCTAATAAAAGCACTAAGAAAATACAAATGTCTATTTACATGCTAGTAGGAAATACTTTGTCTTCACAAATTTTTCACAGCACTGCAGAGACCTGTAGCGCTTTTCTTTCTTTCACTTTCATCAAGTAATGCCAACCAGATCCAGGAATCTTTTAAAAATATTTTTCTAAAACTGAAAGCAAGGAGAATCCAAATTTTTTAATTTTGTAAGGTTTTGATCCTCTTAATGTCAATTAACTAATCTTGTGAGCTTAGCAGATGGTTTATTCAGATATTAGGAGATAAATAATTACTTTCACTTATGCATAATATGAATGCTATTGTTCACATTATAATTAGTATAGATACTTGGAAGAGACATTTAGACAAAGAAAATGATTGTTTTAAATAAAATACAAATCTGTAAACAAGGCAGTCATGTTGTTCTTTTAGAATTTAGTGACTGGATAAAGGTTTTCTTTTTTGAAAAACAATATTCACCCTCTTTCTGATTACAAGATTTAGAAAACTGTATCTTGTTGTTGTTGTTGAAGGGACATTGGTTTACAGTATCGTATATGATTTAGAAATATAGCATCAGTGTATGTTACCACACCACACCCATCACCGAAGCACTCATTGTCTGTCTCTAGCTACTCTATCTACTAGGAAACTATGGCTGAAAGAAGGGTCAATTCATTATAAATAGTTTCCTGCTCATATTGGAGCACATTCCCTTCTTTTTTTTCATGGTTTACAGTTTATGGTTGCTTCTATTTTATTATTCCAAAGTATCTAAATTATACATTTAGATACAGAGATGGGGATACAGAAGCAAGTAGTCCATTGATTTCAACAAGAAATTCATTCCACACCATTTATTGTGCATCTACTATGTACCAAACACTGTTCTAGAGGACAAGGATGTGGTTAGTTAAAAGATGACTTTCATGAGAGAAATGAATACATGTAACTGCATCCCTAAGAGAAAGAGGAAAATGTGCCAATCAAATCATCTTCAAGAAAGTGGAAGCCTAAAGGAATTTCCTAAAAGAAGAGCCTGCCAACACAAATTTAACTTTCACAGAAAGGAAATTAATATAGTGGCTGTCATTATCTTCTGACTGTTGCCTCCAAAGGTATGGAATATTGGTTGCTTAATTATACCCTCTTCTCAAGGGTCCTGCAAAAAGCTATCCTTCATCCTCTGGTATGTGCTAAGCACTAATAACACCACTCATGAACTGAAAGCTTTTAAATAAATTACCCCTTAATAACAGAGATGAATTTCAACATTCTAACTTTCAAGAAAGGGGGCTTTGGGTCTTAGATTTCCTATCTTGTAGCTTCTCACTTAGTAAGTAGTACCTGTTGGGTCAAGTCAAGAAACAGGATGCACTTTGTGAGGCTGACCAGTTAAGAATAGCTGTTAACTGGTAAAACAGTTCCTTTTTGTAGATGACTTCAAGGTTGGTGGGCCTAAACTTGCCCTTGCTTTCAGCTTTGTTTTCCTGTACTGCCTAGCAAATATCTGTCTCACAGTGAGCCTAGGTTTCCCTGCCTGCTGCCAGCCTGACTTTGAGAAAGGTATTGAAATTTACAAGAATCTTGCCCTTGGCCTCCACTGTCAGGGTTAAGCATTCTCACACACTTTAAAGGGCTGTCAGCTCACAATAAAAGCTTGTAGTCAGGGAAGGCAGTCCAACAAGGCAGCCACAGATGCTGCTTGTCACCTGCCCCAGCTATTGCAACTTGACTAGCACTTCTCAGGGCAATCTGCTTATCCTCCCTTTGCTGTGAAAGAGAAAGTTATGTAAATAATTATATTTCAAATAGGGTAAAATGTGGGACATCTCAAACTGAACCACTTGCGCTAGCCATTTCAACATTTACATGTTAGGATAACATATATATCCTAAAAGATAAGAGAGCTGCCTCTGAGAAACTAAGTCAAAACATTTAAAAAAGTTGTGCAATGTCTTCCTGACCTTCTAAGAGAACCCAATACTTTTTAGTAATTATAAGTAGCAGGTCAAAGAATTCAGAGAAGCCTCAAATAACAAAGTGTATCAATTGATCTTGAAAAACCAGAATGTTTTAGTGAAAAAAGCAGACCGGGAAGAAATTAAAAGATCCCACGTTTGTGCCCAAAATGCCGGAAGGGAAATTTCTGGATTACAGCAAAGTACTCAGTTCATCAGTTTACGGAACAAAACTCAAATTTTGAAGGCTAAATTAAGACTAGGTCAAAATCGCCTAACATAAATAGAGGTAATAAAACTGTAACTTTATATTGAATGGGTGGGGGGAAAGTTGGGGTAAGGGGGTCAGGACCGCAGTGTCTCATGTTTCCCAGATCACAGTATTCGGCAGCTCACTCTCACGTTCTAAAGTGAGTAAAATAAAGTTAAGTACAAAGCAAGAGCGAGATGACCCAGTTGGGGAAGGTATCTGAGTCTCCCCTCCTCCATTTCTTTTAGATCTGTGGTCCTGGGCTTTCTTTCCTAATGGCATTTCGTTTCTCGTGAAGTGCCGCGTATCTTTCGGTCTAATTATCTCATTGTTCACATCTTTGAAAAGGAAAAGAACTGCGATTTGCTCTGCGTGCGGATATCTTTTCTTCTGTCGGTACTCCCAACTTTCTCATTAAAGGATGTCGCAGAAAGGCGACGAGGCTTGAAATCCTGTGCTTCTCTCATTCTGTCTTTTCTTTCCGCTTACGCCACCCCTACACTCTCCAGCCCCCGCCCTCCACCCCGAAAATCCACCACCGTTTCAAAGTATGCTGGGACGTTTTAAGAGTTTCCTCCCAGTTTCTCCCTCTGACCCGAGAGGCGCTTTCACTGGGAGACAAACAAGGAGCATAGCCAGGGGTAGGCAAATGGAATACTTGAGGGAAATAAAAGACCTAATTGAAAGATCTCATGCTGTCTTAATTGCGATTAAAGATTTTGCAGATAAGTTAGCATATTATTTTTGATAGTGTTTAAAACGCTGAGGTCTTTTGCCCAACCTATTCCTGTACCAGGCACTATTCTAAACGCTTGTAAAATATGACTCTTTGCTTAAAATAATTTTGATCTATATTAAACCCGTGTGTGCTTTTCCAACATCCCTACTATATTTTTCCTTATAACACCATACAGCGGTTATATCTTCAAAGACAAATACGGAAAAACCTTAACAAGTTGCTACTTTATTGCAAGGAAACCATTTTCCTCTTCGCAATTTTTTCACAATTACTGTAATTAAATACATTATTATAGTAAGAAATAAAATTTTTTCCAAGTTTTGCCTCCAGCGTTTGGAAGCGCCTGCTAATTTGCTCGCGTGGCAAATGTTAATTGCACCTATAGACATTCACTTTCTGAAAACGTTGCAGCCCAAGCTCAAAGTTGGTGAAGGTCTAGTTCATGCCAGGTCTGCTTCAGCGCGTTCATCTGTGGCCTGTGAGGACTCGCCACCGGTGCAGTCGAGCGCGCGTCTGGCTCTCCACTCTCAGGGTTGCGGGGACCCAAACCTGGATGGCGTCGCGGGAGGTCTGAGTGGATGGGATGCGGGCCCGCGTAGCTAAGTGCAACGCGCCAAGACAGCTTGCGTTGTGGCGGGGCAGTGGCCTGGGACCCCCGCCGGTCGCGCGTCCGCCTTGAGGCTCACTGCCAAGCTGTGGGGTCACGGCCCCCAGCAGCTCGGTCGTCCCGAGCTGACCCGGTCCAGCCTCACCAGGCCCCGCCCGGGCCGCGCTGACTACGTGCTTTGCCCCAGGGTTAAGTTTCAGAGGTCTGGATGGAACGTTTCGGGTTTCTGTTCGCACGGTTATTGCAGGCACCGCGGTGGGGGGCAGCACAAAAGAGAATAAGGCGTGTGAAGAAGAGGTTTTGTATTTTAATTAGGACTTAACAGGTTGGCTGTGGGTCCTTCCCGCTCTCCCTCCGCCCACCCCAGGCCCGAGCCCTATTTTTCACCTCCATCTTCTTCCCTGTCCCGCGCAAGTCGTGCGTGTGTGTGTGTGTGCGTGTGTGTGTGTGTGTGCGTGTGTGTGCGCGCGCGCGCGCGCACGCGGCGGAGAGAAAGGAGATGGCGTGTCAAAGTGACACCCTAGGCAGAGCTCCAGAAAAATTTAAATCCGTCCGTCGTGGTGGGTTGTGGTGATGGACAGACGCCCCTTTCCCAGAGGCTTTTCTCTACTAAGCACCAAGATGACCCGGAGCAACCAGTGGAGTCTCTAGCTCGACCCTGACCAAACCTCAGTCCACCAGCCGGTGCCGCAGCGCCCAGAGGACCCGGCTGTCCACGCTCGGTCAGCTCAGTTCCTGCTCTCAGTTGCACATCGACAAAGCCAGGTCAAAAATACAGAGCATGGAGAAAAAGAGCAGCATGAAAGTGTGTTTTGAAAGCACACCTGGAGAGTTATACAACTCACGTTAATGCACCAGAAAAAAAAAAAAGACCAATTCGTACTTTGGAAAACAAAATCAATTTTCAAGCGCATTTTTTGCTTATCCGGGAATCTAACTCCGCTGCTACGAGTGCACACAACAGGGGGAGTGGAAAACTGTAGTTATCTAGATAATTCAAGGCCAAAATCTCTTACTTGAGACACTATTAAAACAGTATACTGAAAGACCCGCGTCGTTGGTTTAGTCCTTTCTACCGCCAGAGTAGACACAACTCCAAGACACTGTCGACTTAGCGGTATCTACTTTGCGCAGTCCCTGCGACCAAATGGAAATAATTTATTTAGATCAGTTGAAAATCATTTGGTGGCCGCCCTCTCAGACCCTCCGACCGCCAGCGGCGAAGTACCTGGTCGGGGAAACTCGCGTCCTTATCTGTCCACAGCCCAGAGGCCGCGGAAGTGCCTTGGGAGTTGGCTGGGAGAAAAAGCAACTCTGATTTAAAGTTTTCAAAACTCCCAAGAGGGCAAATGTGACCGCCGGGGTCAGCCAGTCAGCAGTTTTGGTCCAGACAAAGGACAGCCGAGTGGGGCGGTTCGGTTAAGTCACGGCGCCTCCAGACGTCACACACGCTCGCTCACACTCAGCCACGCGCTTGGGGTTATTCTTTAAAGACTGGACTGAAACTTCAGCGGCAGACGGCGGGGTGCAGAGAAGGGCCAAAACCGGCGATCCAGAGCCCGCCCCTCGCTGGCCCGCCCCCGCCCACGCCCACGCCCGCTCGCTTCGCAAGCTGGAGTTGGTAACCTCGAGCTCTCGCCCGCGGTGGCATCTCCCGCCCGCGCGCGGCTCCGGGGCTCCAAGTGCACCGCGGCGTTCCCACGCCTGGATCCGCGGCTCCCAGCGAGCTTTGGAATACACGGCCCCGCCCCTCTCTCACAGCCAATCGCAGGTCACGCCAATCCCCAATGGGGCGGTGCTAGGCAGCTGTGGGGGCGGGCGCGCGGGAGGCGGCGAGGTGACCCCGCCTGCGCGCGCGGGGGGGCGTGGCTGGCGCCGGCTCTTGCGGCCAAGCTGGGCTGCGGCGTGGGAAAGAGCCGCTAGGAGCCGACCGCGCCGCCGCTAGTGTCGCGTCTAACCCGGCCCAAGGAGGGAGGAGGGAGGAGGCAGGCAGGGAGGGTGCTGCGCCCCGCTCTGCGTTGCTGGTTCCGGCCGGGTTGCGCCCCGCGCTGTCTTCACCGCGATGAAGCGCCCTTGCGAGGAGACGACCTCCGAGAGCGACATGGACGAGACCATCGACGTGGGGAGCGAGAACAATTACTCCGGGTGAGCACGGGTTCAGCGGGAGCTGCCGGGAGCCCGAGGCGTCGG
Source organism: Scalopus aquaticus (assembly GCA_004024925.1). Lineage (NCBI taxonomy): Eukaryota > Metazoa > Chordata > Mammalia > Eulipotyphla > Talpidae > Scalopus > Scalopus aquaticus. Next base: position 6,975 of record PVIJ01008642.1, read on the forward strand.
GTATCTCTGTGCACAGGCGGCTCCTTAGAATTCCCGAGGCTCCTCGCTGCTGCGCCCTACCAGAGCAGGGAAACTTTTGCTGGTGAAATTTAGAGTGGTGGGCGCTCAGGGAGCCTACGTCGGAGTGTGGCGAGGGATGTCGGTTTCCACTCAAGGGGTGGGGCGGAGAGGACCCGGGACGCGACGGCAAGAACTTGCAGGAGTTGGCGAGGGAGGGTCCCGGTTGTCAGCGTTGGGAGCGCGGACTGGCACATCGGAACGACGAGTGACGTGCTCACCACTGAACCTATTTGAGAGCACCTTCAAAATGGGCCGGGCAAAACGAAAAAAAGATGGCTTGTCTTTTGGAAAAATTAAAGCAATTTGCTATGTCGAGGCTAAGTAGGTTAAGCTTTACAGGTTTACCATGTGTGACTTGGCAGACGGGAGATTGACAGATGTAAGGGTCGTTTAGGGCATCATCTCTTTTACTGTTTGTTCTTAAGTCTGGTAAAGATCGGGGTCGTGATCGCAGAAGCCAAACCTCCACTTAACAGTGAAAGAGGGAGATTACCGAGGCATTTTAATGCCAAGGCGGGTCAAATGATAATTGCTTCTAATTGGCATCCCCCAGAAGCACCTTAATTATTTATCTGCAGCTGTCACTCAAAGAGCGAAATTCTTCTTCTACCTTTGGAAAACTGGTTTTATTTCACATTGTTATTCGAAGCATACCAACGAAGCCTGCCTGAAATCGCAAGAGTAGACATATTTACATACAACCTTTTTTGCAGAGAATCTTCTAAATTGTATTGTCTTAAAAATGAGATCTGAAAAAAACAGAAGATGTCATGTGAAAGATGAAACCAGTTGAAAAGGGGTGGGAATGAGAGGGACAGTTAATTCAGAAATAAGATCCAGAAGTAAGAAGGTGAGGTAATAAGAACCTGGTGTGAGCAACATTTCTAAAATGAAAGAGAACAAATAATAGGGACCTGGAGAATCCCAGAATGTAAAGAAGCGTAATACCCATACATTATGAAAGGAAACAGATACAAACTAGAAAAGGTCATAAAAGTTATACAAAATAATTTGATTGAACTTTTAATATCAAATATCTTTTCATTAGTAAACTCCAGGTGTATTGCAGCTCCTAGAGGTTTAAGGTTAGATTGAACACTGAGAGATACTCACCACAGTTCCATTTTCAAAGTAAAATATTTATCCTGTAGTTGGTTTAATTTTAATTTCCATGTGATTGATATATTTAATTTGGGCTATTCATTTAGTTTACAGAATTATAAATTTGTCACATTTTTCCATGTTGGAGACATGATTGAAGTTTTAAAATAGATAACTTGTGTTTCTCTTAAAGATTGCATCTAGGGACAACAGTTTCACACGTGATGGCTGTATATCTATTTGATAGTGAGGCTAAACATGACCTTTATTTTAAAATAGCTTTGCTTTGTTCAGTGAGTCTGATGGGAGAGAGGAGGAGGGATGCTATTAGAGATTAGTTGACTTTTAAGAAACATTATTAGTGGAACTCGGAAGTACTGATATCTAACTTCTCACCCTGACTGACCCTAACTGTTTCACTGGGAGACTTAAAAGTTCAGGGACTTTTTGCTAATGGATACGGCATCTGGATTACTCATTAAACTTTGAAGAAAAAAAATAGACATAATTCCATGGTACCTGAAAAGAGATACAAGGTCTGAAAACTATGTTAACAGCAAAGCAAAAATTAAGAATAAAATAGCATAGATATGAGCTGTGCAATAATTCTGCATATGTAATGGGGTTCCATCAAGTACCCAGAAGAAACTATTGTTATGCTAATGCAGCACCTGACAGAGTCTTCCAATTTCACAGGCAAAGTACTAACTCTGTGATTAGATCGAATTCTCCAACAACAACATCTCAGATTATGGCAAGAAAGAAAAGGAGAGGGGTACGTGATTTGTTTCTTTTTATTTCATGTAATTCAGCCTCATGTGTAACAGTTGTATTTTTCCACTATGAGTAATTTTATCATTTGTGTACTCATAAACTTTTGCTGTTGTTTTGCTTTTTGGGGGACAGATTATAGAGAAAAGGCGTCGAGATCGGATAAATAACAGTTTATCTGAGTTGAGACGACTGGTGCCAACTGCTTTTGAAAAACAAGTAAGCTACCCCCAACCCTGACCACCCCACTAAAAAGCTCAGAAAAATCTGAATCTCTCATCTGGGAATGTGGGTTCTTGTTAAAGCTCATTAAAATAATGGTGTGTGTGCCCTGATCTGGCACAGAGCAGCTATTTCAATAAAATGCTTTGTTGTGGCAGAACTATTAAAAACATAATCCATCATGAAGTTGAAAAACATTTCTATTCTTTAGTTTATTTTCCCCTTAAGGGGAATAGTGTTCATGCTTTCTCTGTTCTTTCTATGAATACCAGTAGTGGTTTTCTTTAAAACCATGCTGTATTCAGTGTTCTTAAAAAAAAAAAAAAAAACAATAATAATAATAATAATAAAAGATATCATGGGTGAAATTTCATTTTTGTCTCAGACTGTTAAAAGTAATCATTTATACTTTAAAAATAACTAAATTCCAGTAAATAACATCTCCAGCTATATTATCTAAATCATAATACCAATAAGATTTATTTACTAAGCCACTTGCTTTCATTTTAATCCCTGAGTTAATAGAATGATGTTCTATTTGGAACATCTTTTTGATAGATCGGTAAAACAAAATTCTTCTGAAGTTTAGTAAAAATCAGGTAAGCCTTAAATGTCCCAGTTCAGAATTCAGGTATTCCTTTAGGGAAAAAAAAGATTTTTTTTTTACAAAAAAGATACATGTAGAAAAGTAGGGAACCAACTGTTTGAATCTTCCTCTGTTGTTTTAGAAAAGTCATGTTTCTTCTCCTGCTGAAATGGTTAATAGTACAGATTTTTAAATCTTTCAAAAAATATGCCATCATACCCTTGCTGAAAATATTTTCAATTTATTTCAAGTAGGGTAGAAATCAGCAGTTGTTTGTTTATTCCATTCTGTTGTTTACTTCATGAGCCATAAACACTATAAAATAAGCCCTACAAAACCTTTGGAAATTATCCAGAAACTTCAGTTTTAGTTTTTAGTCACTTTCACTGAAACTACTATACATCCTCTTGAAAAAATTGAAGATTGACAGAAGTATAAGATGTAATATGATACTGATTATGTATTCTTAAAAGAAAAAAAAAGACACTCATTCTGTATGCAGAAACTGCTTGGGATTAGCTAAATGTAATGTGAAATTGTAGGTTTGGTTAGTAACATTTTCAGTGACAATAAGCTAAAAATGAAAATAGCCCTAATCAATGATGTTTTTCACTGTGGTAGAGAAATGCCTACAGTTAGGAGGAACAGTTTGGTGATTTTTTTTTTCTCAATTTGTTGCATTTCTTTTTAATGTTGACTTATAACAGACCTTAAAAGCAAACTTCAGTTGTTTGGCAGTTAGTTTTGGTAAACACAGGCTTTCCCGTTTTTTAGAGCTTGGCTACCTCCCCTAATGAGCTGGTCCTGTCACAATACGATTAGGAGAATGTTCTCTCAAGCACTTTAGTAACTGGAGTTCTCACCATCTACTGCTTGCTGGCAATTTTTACAAAACCAGTAAAACAGAGGTACCTGAAATAAACTTCACTGTCCTTTTCCAAAAGACACTGATTTAATTACTGACCTTTTCCAGGAAATTAGAAACTACCCACAGCCCTCTAGGACAGTTTGAGGTGGCACATTTGTATGTCAATTGGTTTCCAAGGACTGGTTTTTTTTTTCTTTTCATAAAAGGGGACACAAAAATGTTTTCCAAGACTGTTTTACTGAGATCTATGTAAAGGGTTCAAATATCCTTAAGTGCTTATCATGCTTTCTAGATAAGTAGTAAATTATGCTTTCTTATTTATCATCTTGGAATTCACAGTGACACCTGCTGGTAATTATTGGGGGAAAAGCTTTAAAAGTCTTTTAAATTTTTGATTCTGTGTGCCAGTTGTCTAGTGTGATATACCTTAAAGACTTACTAGAATTTTTTATTTTTGAAAAATATCTATTTTAACAATCATTTCCCAAGACCCTATTTCCTTACCTTCCAGAGTTGGATTCAGCCGATGTAGACTTCATTGTGATTTAAGACCATGGGATGTTCCCTAATGAAGTATATTATTAACCAGGCTAGGAATTAGATGCAAAGTTTGAGTTTTTGCAACTATTATAGTTCTGTTGGAGTGGTCTTAGGAGGAGATAATTGCTCTTATGATTAAAAAAATTATTACATATTTAGTTTTTAAAACTTAAAACGGCAAATATCTGTCAGTAGTTTTGGCACAGTAATTAGTGTTTTCATGTAAAGTTTAGAAATAATTCAGATTTTTTGGTGAATAAACTAAAATTAGAATTTTTTTATGAGAAGGAAAATTGAAGATTCAGTGTAAATCAGTGATTCTGTAGGACTTATAAGATTATTATTTATTTGTGAAGGGATCTGCAAAGTTAGAAAAAGCTGAAATATTACAAATGACAGTGGATCATTTGAAGATGCTTCAGGCTACCGGGGGTAAAGGTAAGTAAGTGAATTCATTTTTCCCTTCTTTCTACCTTTGTCTTTTCACTTTTTCCCTCTCAGATTGTAAGGAGATCAGAGTTGAACAGTTCTTTAACAACTGAGATAGGAGGGCCTAGATTAAAGCTGTGGAAATCAATGCTAATGGTAGGATTGAACTCGTGGGAAAGAACATCTAGAACAAAAGAAGCACTTGACCCTGGAGACTTGTGTTTGCTTTCATGATACTGTGAGAGTAAAGCTTCATTCACAGCAGCCTGGTCAGGGATTTGTTTGGGACTTCAGAAGCACATGCTGGAATCTGTACAGAAAGACAAAACAAACACACAAACATCCAAACATAAACAGGAGGTTAGAGGCAGTCTTTTTCTTTCCTTTGCCCTTTGCTGAACCTCCTCATTAAATCTGAGCCAGGACTCAGTATATTGCAGCTATTCCAAAGGAAGTGACTCTAGAATTATTTTCATTGTTGTTTTCAGATTTTGGTTAGTCTTGGATTTAGATCAGACAGAACATTTAAAGTACAGGTAATCAGTCTCTGTACTAGATGCTATTCATAGAACAGTCATTCCTGCAGAGAGCAAACAGGAGCAGGTGTCCTGGGCCCAATGCCCTGGAGAAATATCCTCTGTTCTGGATAGTAATTTAGGAGAAGTTATCCAGGAGAGTCAGGGACAGACAGATCCTCATCTCATGCTAAAAGTAGATTGAGATCCTGAAAGCTATAGTATTCAGAGTTCATTATTCTGCTTCTCAAACATCACTCACTAGCTTTTGCCCTTTTGTACCTTTTTCACCTTTCAGGCTATTCTGTGTTATACATCGACATCAAAGTATGCAGTATATTTGACAACTGGGCAAGGAGAGGGACCACATGGATCTAAGTGCTGCAGCTAAAGCCCAGAGACTTGTCAGCTTTTCACTACATAATATAATTTCCCCTAATCCAGGCAGGGGCAGGACATCGGAGAGAAGTAACTGTTGTCTGATTGGCAGAGAAGTATTTTAGTATTTAATTCCAGTAGACCATACTCTGAGGACCTGTGGTACATAGGCTCTGATGGCCAGCATTTTTTTTTTCTTGTGTGTGGTGGGAAGGGGAAGGTCCCTGTGCTAAGAAGCCTACACAGTGTGACTTTTCCTTTGTTGCACCTTCTCAAGGACTCATCCTGAATGAATAGCCATCCTGAGTTGGCATGGAATTATGATTTCCACACATTAAAATATAACCCTATGCCTAGGATGCAAATACTCTGTGAGCACTCTGTGCAGTGAGGGCCCACCCCCAGCCTCGTGATTCTTTATAGTTGGCTACACCAGGATGTTACAAGATTGTTTGAATATTCAATGGTACAAAAAAAAAAAGTTTGATTGTGCTACCTCTTTGGACATCATTAGGTACAAAGCTAAGAATTCTTATCAGGGTCTCAAGCATAACTCAGGGCATGAGTTATACTTCTAAAGAGCAATATAGTGCTTATGCTTTTTTATAAAAACTAAGTTACATCTTGGTTGCTGTTCTTGGCTATCTGAACAGTCCTAAAATTTGTCCCAGAGTAGCTTATGAATAGACATTTCCAAGCAAGCTCCATGCAAGTTGCCTGACTGCAAGGTCAAAGTGAGGTCACCACGCAGGAGACTGTGTCAGCCTTGAAAAAGGAGGCTCTGGCAATGCAGGCTCACATTGTTGAAGACCCAAAAACTGCTATGAAGGCCTGATGGGATAGTGGCGAAGGGCATGGATTCTGCAATTGAGTTGCCTGATTCCAAATCCTGCCTCTGTGACCCTGGGTAAATTATTAACTCTCTCTGAGCCCCAGTTTCTCATCTGTGAAATGAAGATAGTGTTGTAAGTTTATTGACATAAAGCCATAGAACAGTGCTGGCACAGAGGATGTGGGGGGCCCCCTGTGTTATGATTATTGGCACAACATCCAGTCACAGGAGACAATAGCTCATTGTCATTTCCCTCTCTTTTCAGCAATACAATGAGAATTACATAATTTATATTCCTTAAGATGCAACAGAAAAAACATATGTAGCACTAAACTTCAATTACTTTGTGCCTACTTCTGAACACTTTTGAAAGTTTCTGGAGTTCCAGATGTGTTCACTGATTCTTCACAGTTGAGTGGTATTGCAATAATTTCTAGAGAGGGTTTAAATTTATAAATTTATAAATCTTTCTGGGTTTATGGACTCTGTCCATTCAGATGATTACCTCCCTCTCTCATAGAAACCAGAAGTCTTCAAAACCCCAGAGAGAACCCTGAGGACTCTCATATGAAATCTTTCCATTGAGCTTTCTTCTTCAGAAAGAGTTCTCCCTTCTAATTCCAGGGGCTTTATTGCTAGCTATGCTGAAGTCCCAGGGTGCTGTTTTTGTTACTGCTTTTCTGAATTTCACAATGTTCTCTTACATCAATTTTTTGCTATTGTCATCACTGTTTTAATAGTATATATTCTTGCCTCAGATGTCTTTTTGGGACTTAAAAATTTCTGTTGGAATTCATGAGTACTTTTAACATTATGAATACTATTTCACAAAGTGCTTTTGATTATAGAATAAAATAGTCTAATTTTTAATAGATAATAAACAAAACAGGTAATACTTTGACCTGAATAAACATAAAAAAGGTAATATAGTAAATACCTTAGGTGAAAATAACCTTGGTTACTACTGTGGTTGTTTCTCATCTGTGTGTACACACATCCCCAAAACAACTTTCAAATTGAAAATTTATTCTAAATTCTGAAAAGAATATGTGTGCATATGTTAGCAATCACTCAAAGTGGTGACATTTCCCCAAATGTATGATTATTGTACCCTGAATTGATGCTGATAGTAATCAGACATTACTATTTTCTATGCTAATATATTGTATTAGATAAAGGGGGTCTTTAGCTATTTTTATGGTAGTAACCATAGGGGTGGGGGTGCATGCATACACACTACACAATTAATATATATATATTTTTTCTTGAATGAATGCCAGGAAAAAGCAAGCTAACTAATGAAGGAAATACATATTTGAACTCCAATAACTTGGAGTTACTGTAATCTCATAGTAGTAAAACAGCTTCATAATGCCTGATAGACAAATGAGATCTTCAAATTAGTAACTAGATTTTCTTTTAAATCATTATACTTTAATTAAGTTTTCCCCAAAGTAATGCCAAGATGTTTTCACTTTGTTGATAAAAAAAAACCACCACTATGTGTCAAAAGCATTTATGAATTTATTAAGCGATTTTAACACGTTTTTAAATAAAGTTCTCAAACTGCTAACATGTATTTTAAATCTCTGTTTTTAATGCCAGTAGAGTGAGGATGTTTCAGATAAGCCTTTAATTTATAATTCATGTGACAGAGACAGAGAGGCTGGATCTCTGTATTACCGCGAAAAAGTCTACTAGGGAATATCATATTCCATAATACAAGAGGAGAGACACTTTTTTTCTGGAAGAATTTGAAACATGGGTGTTCTTAATTCCCCCCTCCCCCACTGTGCCGTTTGGTTGCAAGAATGGCTGTAGTATAGAGTTTGGCAGAGTTGTGACACATGTAGAATTACAAAGTATGTTCTTCTGCAAAAATTAAAACCATAATAGCTGGAGGGTTATCAGAAAGGATTGCCATTCTTCTCAAATCTTCTGAAGGGCAGAGTGCAACACAGATAGTGGTTACTCTTACTGACTGTATCACTTTCTTTCTCATCCTCTCTCCTGGCCCCTACTTTGCTCAAACCCCTCTTAGGCTACTTTGACGCACACGCTCTCGCCATGGACTTCATGAGCATTGGGTTCCGAGAGTGTTTAACAGAAGTGGCCAGGTACCTGAGCTCAGTGGAAGGCCTGGACTCCTCGGATCCCCTGCGGGTGCGACTAGTCTCTCATCTCAGCACGTGTGCCTCGCAGAGGGAGGCTGCGGCAATGACGTCCTCTCTGGCCCACCACCATCACCCCCTCCATCCTCACCACTGGGCTACAGCCTTCCACCATCTCCCCGCAGCCTTGCTCCAGCCCAATGGACTCCATGCCTCCGAGCCAACACCTTGTCGCCTCTCCACAACTTCAGAAGTGCCTCCTGCCCATGGTTCTGCACTGCTCACGGCGACGTTTGCCCACGCAGATTCTGCTCTTCGGATGCCATCGACGGGCAGCGTTGCCCCCTGCGTGCCACCTCTTTCCACTTCTCTCTTGTCCCTCTCAGCCACTGTCCATGCAGCCGCTGCAGCAGCCACTGCTGCTGCACACAGCTTCCCCCTGTCTTTTGCAGGGGCGTTCCCCATGCTCCCCCCAAATGCAGCTGCTGCAGTGGCAGCCGCCACCGCAATCAGTCCCCCGCTGTCGGTATCAGCCACATCCAGCCCTCAGCAGACAAGCAGTGGAACAAACAGTAAACCTTACCGACCCTGGGGGACAGAAGTGGGAGCTTTTTAAGTTTTCATTGAACTTCCTGCAATAGTAACTGAATGTCCTTCATTTCAGAGTCAGCTTGACACCTCTGCACCCTGAAAGTAGCCATACAGATGTCTCCAGATCCACAAAGGAACAATAAAGCTATTTCAGACACAAACCTCACAAGTGGAAATGTGGTATTATCTTTCTCTCTCTCTTTCTCTTTTTTTTTTTTAAGGCAGCTTGGCAAGTGACATCAGCAACTTTTGAAAATTTCACACTTGTTTCCATTTAGAAGTTTCCTGGAAAATATAAGGACTGTACTATCCAGCAGTGCATCAGTTTGTGAATTGGGAAAGAAAAAATCCCTGATTGAATTCTCTTGAAACTAGATGGGGAAAAAATATATTTGTGTTTCATAAGTGCCTGAGCTAGAAAATTTTTCTTCTGAACATATAACTTGCACACGTGAAGAAGAGCATAACTGTTAAGAAAGTTAAGGGACAGAAGTCTTGCTTTAGGCTATAGACCTTTTAATATAATGCCAGAGAAGAGTACTCTGTTGAAACCAACAGGTTTTTCTTGGCAAAAAAAGATTGCTGAGAATAATTTTCAATTTGAAAGACCTAGTTTTATCTTAGTTTGCTTCTTTGTACAGACTTGCCAGTGGTGACATTTAGCAATGCATTGGTATAAGCAATTATTCCATCAGTGCTCAGATTAACAACCATTTCTGCCCTGCCTGCAAGCCCTCAGGCACTTTTTTTTTCCATTGCTGAAAACATGGTGCTTCTTTGTGGTGATCATACTCTTACAGAGTGCACCTAGAAGTGGTTGACTGCTGTGTAAACCCCAGAGGTCTATTTGAAAATTCAGTTTGTAAAACTTTGCATTAATTTATCCAGTTGCATTTGTGCTATTTTTACACATCCTTTTCATTTGTCCTGATAACATGTCTATTCTTGTCACTTCTTGGGAAAAGTTGCATTTCTAGAGGTGATAAGGCAGGGAGAGAGGATCAGCAAGAGAAAAGCCACGATTTTTAAGTGCTCTTTGTCAAACTCATGATTGTGTTTAATCCCAAATCAAGATGAATGTATGCAATGGATGTACATAAATTATTTTTTTCCATGCCTAGATTAGTGCTTCATAATGGTGTTTTTTTTTTTTTGTTTTGTTCAATGACAAAATAATCTCTTCATACATTGAAGTTGAGCACGTGGGATTTTATGTTTGAAAGATAAGGACACAGCATGTATTATGCACTTCATTTCTCTGCTGTGTGGAGAAAGCAATAAACATTATGAGAATGTTAAACATTATGCAAAACTATACTTTTAAATATTTGTTTTAAAATTACTGTACCTAATCGTTTTTGCATTACTTTGTAACCTTTTTCTATGCAAAAGTCTACATATCACTAATTAAATGAAGTCCATTTTGACTGTTTTTCTGTGGATGAGTTGTTTTGCAGAATGGAAAGTTGACATGTTTTTTAGGTGGAGGTCTTCTTTTGCTATCAACAAAGCTAAAGATTTTCTTTCTCAAGGTCATTTAATATAATTCACAACTTGCTTAGAAATTACATTTATCTGAGGTGGCAAATCAATTAAACTTAGGCAGTTATGACATTATTTGAAGGCTCGAAGTGATAAATTTTCCTGTGCCTTGTATTTTTAACCTTGTTTCTTTGAAAAGTACAAATACAAGGTTTTCAAATGAGAGAACACCTAACATGGAATAAGCTCACTTGTGTCATATATTTTGTAACAACAACAAATTTGAGTGTTCTAAAACATCCTATGCATACCTGATAGGTGAATACTATATCCTGATGATAAATACTGTGTGCCTTAAAGAAAATTTCTCTTTTGTTGCTGTGGAAATTTTTAAGCTACCCCTAAGCCTGAAGAGACTTTCAGAGTTCCTGAAGCTATTAGGCCAAATACATGAAAAGAATGAGAAAGAATGCTGTTATTATGCTTGACAACGACACTCAAAGTTAAAAGAAAAAGTAGGAAACAAATTACATTATTTTAGTTATAAAAATCCAACCCTATAGTTTATCTAATTCCATCTGTTAAGTGGGTAAAATAATAGACAAAAAAAAAGCATCACCTTATTCTATTTGTAAGTTCTGTAGTTATTATATCTAAAATTAGCTCTGATAGAATTAGGTAGCTTATGGGAAAACAGATGTAATAGTATTTGAGGTTTTCTAATCATGATTTGTGGACAAAAGGCATATAAATTATTTTATTTCTAAGATGTAAGAGCTAATTCTATGCCTATTGTAATGTCAGCATTCAAAGAACTTTTTTTTTTTAATGTAAAAGGAATGATTTTGGACATGAGGGTTTTTCATTGGATTATATATTTTAAGATAAATCTTCCTTTCTCCTCTGTTCTTTTTGTTTGTGCTTTTTCTTACACATTTTTCTTTCCAGTTACATATGAGTTATATTATTTTTTAATCTAATTGATTAAAACATTTGCAAACTGACTTGTCACATAACCACTGAAAGTTGTTAGCCTTCCTAAAGGTAATAATAACTCAGTCATTTTAGGTTTATTTGGTCCTTGGTCAGTTTCATATCAGCTTTTAACATCACATTTCACTGTTTCTATCTACTTTCTAGTGAGTATTCCATCTCTAATCCAAACATTTGTGAAAATGATGCTCCTCTTTTGGGTGTGGTAATTTTCACATTTGCTTCCAAAAGTAGAAAAAGAAATGGTTCTATAGTTCAAGGGAGAAAAGCACTTTCAAGATTTGACGTATCAGTGGCTTTTATTTGTATAAAAGTTGGTCCCAAAATTAATTCATAGGGGTTTTAGCAGGATAAAAGAGAGCCACATTTTTAGAAAATTTCTCTCCAGATGTTAAAAGCTAAATGTATGTTTAGTTAGAACTGTTCTGTGCTTCATGTTAGTGAGCCAGACGATGTTTATTGAATAGCCACTCCGGGCGAGCACTGTGCTGTGTGTGTCAGGATTCACGTAATACATGGTAGCACCACACACTGCCTGACAGTGCTAGATAAGGCTGCCACCCTAGCTGTTCACCCATACCCTCAAAAGAAGGAGCTTTTCTGGGAGTTGGTGAGGGAGGTTTTTGGTCTCCCTTATCTTTTGCTACTATAAATACGATACTTAATATCCTATTTGAAAAAATCTGAGGAAATTTTAAAGTAATGTCAAAACAAAATCCATTATTAATTAGACTGATGATTCTACAATCCACATTTAATTATGTATCATTCATCTTAATGAGGCTTTTTGGATTCTCTTCCTCATATGCAACTTGTTTTTGCTAATCATTAAGTTATCACAAAGTAAAAATAATCATCCTAAAATAACATCACAATGATTAAGAAATCCTGATTTCCATAAGTCTAAGCCTCCGTTATTGCAAGATAGATTATTGGTATAAGGTTGGTTCTAAAAAGAGAATCACCACGCATAACTTAAAACGAAACAGCCAGTTTCCAGGATGTAAAAATGAAAAGTGCTGCTTGCATTTGAGGCAACTCTATTCACATAATTTTGTACTTGAATGAAATTTTAAGAATCTGTGACTTGTGACATAATGATCTATGTGGAATTAAATTGTGGCCAACTTTCAAAATTCCCCCGAGGATAGGGTCCTGGTCAAATAAAAAAAAATCTGCATTGACTTTGTAAACTTAATGATCTAAAGATAGATATGTTTTAAAATGCTTTTCATGTTCTTATTGTCTAATATAACTATTCCTATTTCTTCATTTTACTGAAGAATGGACTTTCCTTCCCCTTATAATTCTGTAAGGATCTAAGCCATGTGAGCTTGTGAGTATTTCAGCAACTACACCAAAGCATTACAGCAAATCTGACGCCATAAACTGTGACTGTAGTTCATATCTTTGGAAGATAAGTCTCTGAACTTGATGGGAGACCTTAAAGTGAAAAAAAGGTCCTTGGCAATAAACAATCTTGCATGAGAGGCAGAAACCTATGAGAGATGGTTCTCTAAGTCCATGTGGCATTTTCTCCCTCACTTCTAACTTCAAAAATAGACAAGAATAAGGTTGATCAGGGAATTGGGCCTCTGCTGTAACTGACAGTACCAGCACCCACTGATAATCACAGGTCTAAAAAAGAGAATAAAATGTAATAATAACTGTGAAATCTGCTTGGTTGTTCTCTATGCTAAGTTCTATGTGATTGAAATGTTATTTAAGCCTTGTAACTATCCTATAGAGTAGATATACTATCTTTATACTTTAGGGATTAGAGAATAAAAGGTTAAATGTCCAAGGTCATACCTAGCAGATTGAGCTGTGACTCAACTTGACACTGACACTTAAGCCTGTGCTTTTTACTTTTGGGCTGTTAGTTCTGATATTGTTTTTCTGGACTCAAGCTCATTTAGACTGGCCAAGAATTTCAATATTCTGAAATACTTTTGAACTAATAACAAGCTAAGTCTATTTATGGTATTAGCATAAAAACCTCCATCTTATCCTTTTAATGTAGGAAAGGATAAAAAAAGAATGACTTTATTTATAACACAACGTAAAAAGAAGTCAATTTAGCAGCTCCCTAGTTCTAGCTTTCAATTTTCAAGGAGGTCATACCTACTTAATCTTCATCAGTATACTTCCTCTCTGTAAAGACTGCAGGAGAATATTCTATAAACTTCTTCAAAGTAGTTACAAAGGTGAGGCCAAATAATGAGCAATTAAGATTGTGGAACTAAATAAATTGAGTTGGAAAAGAAAAAAAATCTTTAGTATTTCATGAGATATAAAAATAGGAGGTTTTTTGAGGGACAAATGCTGCATTATTGTAAATGCTTTTACATTCCAAGTCCATCATGTTATAAAACAACATTCTTCATTTGGTCTATGTAGTCCTATTCAGTTACATATTCACTTTAGCAATTCTTATCACCACAGATTTGGCCTATAGTTAAGCTTGTTTTCTATAATAGGGTGCAATTTATAAGTGTATAATTTTTCAAAAGTTTTATAACCAGAAACATTTCTATATACCGCCAAGGTCTCAGTAGTCTGATAACTGATTATTCAGAGTTTCCTTAACTTCTGTTGTGAAAATGAAGAAATGCATGCATATGAAATGGTATATGCATATAATAAAATGTCTGAAGAGCTTTTTTGATAGAATGAAGTCGAGTGTCTTTAGGCAAGTTAACTCCAAAGTTTCTTGCTAGTTTTGTGTCTTTATTGCAATGAAAACAATCAATTTTCTCATGCAGAAGATGAAGTACTTTGTAAAGAATAACTTTACATTATTAAAATGTTTCACTTGTAGAAGTAGGGTGATAAATTTAAAATTGCTCATAAACTTCTAGAACAACTGAATGTCTTGAGTCAACCCCTCATTTCCCGATTATAAGCCATCAAGTTATTATTTACTGTACTATAAAACTCTGTTTCCTGAAAATATATTTCATCATTATTTTTTAAATTGTTTCCTTAGTGATAGAAAACCTATAGACTATTTTCCCCCCACCAAAACAATATGGCCAAAGTTTGTGTAGCTGTTTGGGTAGATGTCCTGGGCCAAAAAGGACTGGCCTCTTCCCTGTCCAACCAGTCTGTTCCAGCACAGCTGCTTGACACAGACTTCCCTTGGGGTCTGGCAAGATGATGGAAATGTGTTTGCGGTCAGGAGGGCAAAATCCAGAGGCGCATAGATTGTATTTACTCTCCTCACAACACATTTCTCTGTCACAGTCGTAAGTCACCCCCTAAACAGAAACTAAGCCAATTACATTTTTTGGTCACTCCAACAGCTGCTGTAAGACTTACGTTATTATTTTGACATCTCTCTGACACCAGAAAGACAAGCCTAGCACAAAAGGTCAGATGTGGTAACATCATCAGAGCCCAACCAGAGCATGGCGACCGTCAGATGAGGCTACAGTCAAGCTCAGTGGGCAAGCATTGCCTCTGTGATGAACTTCGAGGGGGTTTGATGGGCTATGTGCCCCCTCTCAAGGTTCAGTGGACCACCCAACCCCCAAAGATACTCATGAGTTCATCACTGCTTAACCATTAAACCGATTTAAAGGCTATGTGTTGCACCAATACTTAACACCAAGTGCCTCCTGACCATAACAATCATGGGAATGGGTCTCACGATTAAGCCTAGGAATATCTGGTCCGTACTGACCAGTTCTCACAACAGAGCTTATCCTTTGAAGTGATTGTCAAACCCTAAGCTCACCCAAGGGAATGAGCAGGAGCCACAGAGGGAACACCAGAGGAGCAATAACTCAATATAAATGCCATTAGCCAATTCTCCAAACACCAAGGCCTTGCTCTCCATAATCTAGATAATAGGTATCTTGAGATAAAAGAAGGAAAGATCACAATTGTTTGTCCTCAGGATAAGACATAGTGAGAAGTGGTAAAAGTTATTTATCCGATATTCCTTTTGAATGTATAACTTTTGAATTCTCTGTGTCCTCTACTGATACAGTAAAAACATTAACAAGGAGCTTGCTTACTTGATGATAGAGCAGCTTCAGGACATATCAAGATAATGCATGTTTAACTGGTTAAATTAAATCAAGTCTATTTATTGGTTTTGTTTTTTTTAAGATGTGAAAACTTATTAAAGTTAATGGTACTTATTCAACAGACCACTTAAAAAAACTTGAATTCATAATTTTAATTACAGTGAATTTATCTTTATTCAGAATGTATAAGTTATTTTAAAAAAATCTCAGCTCTTCAATGAGTGTAATAAATAGTATAATAACAAAGGATAAGTTCTAAAAGCAGATAGATTTGGGTGCATCTTAAAATGTATTAGCTGTTTGAATTTGCACAAATTACTAATTAGTAAAATAGGATTATAAAACACTTACCTTACAAGACTGTCTGAGACCTGAGAGCATATCTGTAAGACCTGGCACTATCAGTAAATTGTAGTGCAGTTTATTCAAATTCAGAGTATTAAAAATGCCTTACGACTCACAATAAATCTCATTTGGTCTTGCACACAACTTCTAAGTTTCCATTCATATCCCTATATTCAAATACATAGCCCAGCACTCTCCTAACACATTAGATTATTAGCATGTGCATGGAATTGCAGAGTTAGAACATAATCTACACCAGTGATTCACTTGCTGATGGGATGAAAAATAAATGTTGTCCAGCCAATTTAGCCTGCTACGTGGAGAGGTCTTCTGATTTCCATTACAAGTTTCTCTAAGGATCAAAGCCATAGAGTAAACATCTTCTTTCATACCTTTTATAATTTGGTGCCAGTGCCTTTCTCTTGTTGTGTGTAAGCTAGATACATCTATTTGTTAAGAGGATGTGCTTCCGATTTTCTGTCATCAAAAGCGGAGGGTTTTAGTCTGATTCAGAATAATACGATGGAGTCATGTTTCTTGAGAAGAAAAATATTAACTCTAATGAATATGATTATTCTAATGAATATGAATCTAATGAATATGAGATTGAAATTATCTTTTTATTTTTAAATGATGTCCTTCATTATCAGAAAGCTAATCACATATTGGTTAACAGATTTGTGCTACTATTTAGCACTTGAGGCAGAATCTTTCACATATACTTTTTTTTTAACATATATATTTTTATTGTTATTTATGTCTTTTACATTTTGTATTCCCCTTGGGTAGCCCACCACCAATTCACCCGTGATCCATCTCCATGGTCCCTTGTGTTCTTTTTCTATTCCATTTTGTGCGCTTTTCAGAATCTTTCACATATACTGATGAAGTTCCTGACTCACTAGTGACTGGACATGGCCTTGAGTTGCTGCTATTCATTCCTTTCTGTGCTTTCCTAATGCTCTTAGTAAAAAGACAAAATCCTTAACCTTAAGCTCCAAGGCTATGCAAGATCTGTCCCCTGCCCACTTCTTTGGCTTCACCATTCTCTTCTACCTTAGGCTCACCACACAGCCAGCCTCGCTGTCTTTCAGCACCTGGTATTCTCTTTGCTTTCTCCTGCTACAACATCACTTATAATGTTCTTTTTTCTGCTTTCTACGTAGGGAACTCATCTTCATTTTATAGACCTCAACAAATGGATCACTCCTTAGACATCTTTTCTGGTCCAAAACCAATGGAATCCTATGAACCACATACTTGTCCTTCACAGAATTTGTCTGTTGCAATTCAAATTTAGGATTATGTGATTACAGTTTGTCTCCACCATTACAACGAAACCAAGTGACAGTGACCAAGTTTTTGTTCACCATTAAGTCTCTGGGATCTCATTGCCTTGCGTCCGGTACAAAAGGGAAACTCAACAAATACTCAGACATTGGTTAAATGAAAGCATACATGAATGAATGACTTGAGTGAGGAATGAATGACTGTCATGCTAGACCTGCTTACTAAGATACATTGAATTTATTTATTTGAATTGCTCCCCCCAAACTTTAATCTCATGGTACAATATATATGTAAGTTAAACCAAGCCTAACTGATTAAACAAGAAGAAAAAGGCTAAAATTAAAATCCTTTGATGTTCCCTATGAATACAATAAATTATAGATTTTAACTATTTCCAACATTTCCTGTGTAAATACCGGTACTAAGATTCAATGCATCAGAGACACATGCGACTAGGGTGCCACCTTGTGGCTTATTTTCACATTTATCATTTTTAAACTGCCTGGAACGTGTCTGTTTTAGAATGGAAAGTAAAATTTTGCTCAACTAAATATTGCTTGCATATCGTTATGTCAAGGAATTTACTTAAGCTTTATCGTTCACTCCTTTTTTTTAGTTATTGACTTGATAGAGAAAATAGTATACTTTATAAGAAAGTTATAAATAGTAAAACAAAAATTAACATCATGTACTCACCACCAAGCTTATCACTACCCATTCTTTAAAATCTCCCTGGGAACTTTTTATTCAATCCTTTCTCCTTATTCTCCACTAGCCAGGAGTAACTACTAACCTGCTTTGATTTCACACCCAAACATAAATCTATGGATAAATGATATTTTTAATTTAGCATTTTAAAACATCATATAAAATGGAATCATTCTGTATATGATTTGCTTTTTAAATTTATTATTTTTCTGGGATTTATAATGTTAATAATACATTTTCAGTTCTATGCAATATTTCATTGTATGACTATATCACAATATGTCTTGTGACTCTACTCTCAATGAACATTTGGGCTGCTTTCAGGTGGGATCTTTTATGATAGTGCTGCTGTAAACCTTAGTCTATGTATTTCCTGGTGCTCATATACAGGATTTCTTGGGGGTTGAATTGTTGGTACTGCTGATTTACTAGATAATACCAAATTGCTTTCCAAAGTTATTTTGTTGCATCAATTTACACTCCCACCACTAGTGTATAAAAGTTTCAGTTGTTCTACATCCTTGCCAACACCTGATTTTGTTAGATTTTTCCATTTTTGCCACTTTGATAGATGTAAACTGAATCTTTTTCTAGGGTACCATTAGTTTACAACACTGTATAGGCTTCAGGTATAGTTTCTCACCTCATCGACTATGTCTATATTTGTATCTATATGTCTATATCTGTATCTGTATATTTGTCACACCATACCCATCACCAATTGTCTAGTCACCATCCACTATCAACCACACGATCTTTTGTTTTAATACTCGTTACAAAAGAAACCATCCTCTCTTCAAAGGTTTATTGGTCACTCATTTCTTAGAAGAAGTACAAGTTCTAGTCTTTTTGCCTCATTCTTCCATTTATACACTCAAGAGTTATTTGAATTGTTTCTATATCCCAAGTAATTTCATAACCTGGAGGATACCAAGATGAATAAGAAATAGACCCTGTCCTCGTGGGGCTCTTGGCTTACTAATACCACTTTATTGTGTTCAGGTATCCTACTAATGACCCAAACAAAAAGAAGCAACACTTTTTGATCACTTATAAAATTATCACTTTTTAGGCAGAAGTATAGTTTATGAACTCTGAAATCAAGTAATTTATAAAAATGTAATGCATACAAACATAGCGAATTATATAAAGTACTATCTATTACATTACACATAGAAATTCAGAGCAGGCAATAAGCAGGCAAAAAAGCTAATTGATCAAGTAGGTCCACGACTTAACCTGCAAAGCATGTAATCTGAATATATAGAAGTGGACACTAACATGATACAAAATAGGTATAATCCCTCTTAAAACGATTTTCCTTCTTTTATTAGCCAAAAAATGCTCGCCGAACAAAGATGTAAAAAAAGGTCACTGCTTGTATACACATCCAAATTATCTTCAAAAGCTGAAAAATGTGTTTTCAGGAATGACTTTAACAAAATGTTGTGTAAATATTTCGAGCATTTTAGAATCAGGGTATTTTATGTGTGTTTGATTGAAAATTGTATTTTCTGTAAAGAGGTATGGTGTCTTTTAAATGCTTGCTTAAATAATTTCCAATAATTAACAGAATTATTTATTTTGTTAGGCTTTTTTTTTTTAAAGAAAGCTGGCAACAGCAACCATTGAAAGATAAAGAAGATGAAAGCCACTGTTCAGGGTCGGAAGAGAGGGTAAAAAGGACATATTCCCTGACCGGGAATCGAACCCGGGCCGCGGCGGTGAGAGCGCCGAATCCTAACCACTAGACCACCAGGGAACCTGAAAAAGAAGCTTGCAGAAATATATTTGATCATTTTAAACTCTCCACGTAGTCCTCACCACTAGGAGGTACAATTGTGACATCTAAGCTCCTCCTACCTAGTTCCTGTACTAAACTGAAGCAAATACTCAGAGCTTGCGACAGAACTCCTCGGCTGTCACTAAACTAAAAAACTGGCCCCTCCAAATCCCATCCTTTATCGAGTGCCATGCTGGAGAAGACGCCCTGAAAGATCATTCTGAATGGACTGAAAAAATGATTCTATAACAAGTAAAACTCTCTTCCTAGACAAATGTTAAAGAACTACCCCGAAACTTGTGTTTGCTTTATTATTTCCCCAATCATATAGCTGCTCTTTCTAAATTTAACGTCTATGTATCGCTCTGTTTCGGTCTTTGTCTTTCCCTATCAAACGGATGTTAAATCCCACTAAACATTTTACTAAAATAAGGATAGATTGCTCGGGTGAAGAGCATTTCTTGAAGAGTTAGCACAAAGCAAATGCTCTCTAAATGTGAGTGGTGAAGGGTCACGTGTCCTTAATAGGCCGCGAATAGCGTGGAGAGTTCTTATTTGGGACTTGGGAGTCAGGCTAACGAAGCTGAGGAGGCATGGATGACATGTATAGAGAAGAACTAAGACAGCTGCACCCGGATCCCAATAAACCCTTCATACCCGCTCTTTCCACTATCCTCATTTTTTTTTAGACTGTGCTAGTGTGTGGCCAGTTGCTTCACCTCGCAGCATCAGTACCAGACACTGCCAGGAAATGATGCAATTACCAAAAGAGTCAAGACACCTTACAGCCCGCTGTTAGTTCAGAACACTTCATGAAACACGAGCAAAAGGCAATAGGATATTACACAGCTTGGAATGTGCCAACCGTTACAGCTGGACAAATGTAGCCCAAGAGAGCCCTTTCCGCTGAGAGATGGAAGGAGGCTTAAGTAAAACTGATATAAATTTGTAATGAACTTGCTCACATCCGGCGCCACTGTGAATCACAACCCTCATCCACCACCATAGAACTAAGGTGCTTGAATATTGTTTCTTGTTTTCAGCAACTCAGGATTGGAGCTCAGATCATTGATATAATTTACCCGAAATTATTAATAATATGCCAACAGGAAGAGGAAAAGGACTTACTAAGACTCAAATAAAGGTCGAAAAGTCACCAGAAAAAAATCTAAATTTCATCTGACTTCAGATGGGACGGACGCTTTAGATAGGACAGAAGCCTTTTCAAATTCCAGGAATTTTAGAAACCTACTGCAGTAGGTGGAGCTCTTACCTCTCAGTTGGGGGTTATAACCAGCTCTGTAACTCTAAAATTATGGAGTATCTGGTTTTGAATTTTTTAAAAATGAAGTCGATATTATTTTCAGAGTGATTTAAATTTCAAAAGGTGTAGTCACAATGCTGTACTAAAAGCACAACGGGATACAGTGGAAAACAGTATCTCTTGCTAAGTCCCCTAGTCTCTCATTTCTTTTTGCCAGAGATAGGGTAGTAAGCAGCCTCTTCTGCATCCTCGTGGAATTGTCTTAAGTATACAGACAAGTATTTACTTTCTCCCCCATAATTTATTTTGAAATCCAAACCTGTACACTATTGCACCTGTATCTCAATGAGCACACATTTACACTCATCTAGACCCATGCCGTCCAATTAAGTAAAATCAGAGTCATCTGGCTATCATACATTGAAATGTGACTTAGAATGAACTTGGATGTTCTGTAAGTGTTGAATGCATGTTGCAAATATTTCACTGATATTTTTACACTTACATTTGAACTGATAATTAAAAGTATATTCAGTTAAAATGTTGCTAAAATTCATTTCACTTTCTTTTTACATTTTTAATGTAGCTACTGAAATACTTAAAATTACATATGTGGCTTGCATTGTATTTCTATTTTACAACACTGATCTAGATTCACCAGTTGCTAATATTTTGCCATATTTTCTTATTCTTCTATTTTTTCTGAGCCATGTGAGTTTAGTTGCAGACACCATGATATTTTACTTCTAGGTGTATATTTCCCAAGAACAAGTAATATGGTTATGACATATAGGAAATTTAAATTTAATACTAAGTTATTATGTATTTTGTAGTCAATAATCAACTTTTCCAATTATTTAAATAACACCTTTTATACTTTTTCTTTTTATCCAGGAGCCACTCAAAACTTACACATTGCATTTAGTTGTCACATTTCTGTAGTCTCCTTCCTTTAATATGGAATAGGTCCTCAATTTTCTTTTCTTTTTTTACAATATTGACCTTTTTTTTGAATACTGGGGGACAGTTGTTTCACAAGATCTCTCAGTTCAGCTAGTGCTTATTTTGGCAGGAAATAAACATTAAGTGATGTGTCCTCAGAACTTTACACCAGAATTCACATAATGATGATGTATTACATTATTGCTAGTGGCAAATGTGATAGGCAAAATAATAGTTCCCAGAATAACTGCATATGTTCCTTTAACATGTCAAAGGAAATTTGCATTTGTGATTAAATCAAGGGTGTTATGATGGAAGAGCTCTTCTGGGTGGGCCCCAAATCATCACAAGGGTGCTAATAAGTGAAGGAGGGATCAAATTGAGTCAGGGACCCCATGATGTGAGAAAGTCTCCACCTGCCTTTGCTGGCATTGAACTTGGAGGAGGGTACCATGAACCAGGGGATGCACGTTGTTTTTAGAAGGTGGAAAAGGATTCTCCCTTCTCCAGAAAGAAATGAGTCTTTCCAACACCTAGATTTTAGCCCAGTGAGAAGTATGTTAGACTTTCTAACTACAGTGCTGTAAGATAATACATTTATGTTGTTTTAAGACACTAAGTTTGTGCTAATTTTTCATAGCAGCGGTAGGAAACTAAGTTACATTTGATCATGTAGATAAGTTATCTGCCATATTTGTCCAGTAAAGTTATCTTTTTGTATTTGTAATCAATAGCTATCAAAAAAGCAAATACTACCCATGGAAGTGATACTTTGAAAATGTATGAGTCTTTTCTGTTTCTCAGCAAACTTTAATCCACAGGTTTTAATATCTACTGATGATCCTTGGCTGAATTAATTATTACTATGGGGGTGACAAAATGGTGATTTTATAAAAAAGTTACTTTTTTTTAAAATTGAGGTAACATAAGAACCCTCCGCATCAAATATCATCATAGTAGTGTGCTCACCACCAAATAAACCATATTCCACCATCTAAAATATTGGTATTTTAATTGTCTCATTCTCATTTATTTTTCAATTTGATTTCAGTCTCACTCAGTTATTCTTCCTGTTCAGTGACTGAATGAATTTTTATTGCCTATCTAATACATATTAGGCACTCTGCTAGGCACCAAGGACGTCAAGAATCCCTGTCCTTAAAGCTTGGACTGGTGGGGTTCATATAAACAAGCAGTTACAGTGTAGTAGAGCAGTGGATGAGAAAAAAACATGACTATATATTAATTTAATATATTTATTTAATAGATTGAAAACACATCTTCAATCACACATACGTTGCTAAGGAAAATGTAATATGGTACAGCAACTCTGGAAAGTATTTTGGCAGTTTCTTATAAAACTAAACTTACCATGTGACCCAGAAAATTACAGTTGTGGGCATTTATCCCAGAGAAATGAAAACTTATGTTCACACAAAATCTGCACACAAATGTTTATAGCAGCTTTATTCATGATAGCCCCAAACTGGAAACAGCAAAATTGTCTTTCCATGGGTGAATGGTTAAACTGTTGTATATCCATACCCCGATATATTTACCAGCAAAAAAGAACCAGCTGTTGGTACATGTAACAACAGCTTGAATGGATCACAAGAAAGTTATGCTGAGTGGGATTTTTTTTTTAAGCTAGTCTAAAAGGCTACATACTCTATAATTCCATTTATATAGAAATTTTGAAATTACAGAGGTAGGAAAGATTAGTGATTGACAGGAATTAGAGATGTACAGGGGTAGGCTATGGAGGCCTTACAGTGACAGAACAGTTCTGTTTCTGATGATGGTGGTAAAATCTATAGGGGTAGTAAAATTGCACAGAAACACACCCCCACACACCAGAGTATGTTAAACTGGTCAAATCTGAAAAACTGCTAAAGATTGTACCGATGCTAATTTTCTGCTTTTCATATTGTACTTTAATATGCAAGATGTTACCTTTGGGGGGAAACTGAGGGTAACCTGGGACTTCCTGTACATTTTTTACAACTTTTTGTAAATCTATAATTACTTCCTTCAGAAACTTCCTTTTCATTTTATTATTATAACTTTCTTTCACACAATAAATCTAAACACTCCCCACCCCACCACTTAATGTCACTTTGAATTCATTTCAGAATTTTAAATTATATCTTAGCACTAATGTCTTAGCACCAACTTCTTTGAAAAAGTTTATCAGAATGTAAAAAAAAATATGTAATGAATTCTCATGGAGTCCACAGCAGGAAAAGCAAAAGGGGACTCCGTGATGAGCGGGTGGAAACAGGTGAACAATTGTATCTCAATGGACATTTCCTACAGAACTTACGTTCTAAGACAGAACTCTATTTACATGTCATTAAAGAGTAAGCAACTGTCCGTTCTCATTGACTTCATTCTGTCACTATATACATCCCATATATACATATACTTTCCTATAATTGAGATATTCTAAATTTGGAGCAAAATATCATCAGTAACACCGGCTGCTTTTGAAAATAAACTAGAGCACTAGTTCAATCAGAGCCCCTGGGGGGTGGCCAGGTCAGGAATTCGGTATTTCCTGGACCCGGACATGCAGTTCCTGCCCTGCTGCTCACCGGGTCTCCATGTTGCTTTTCAAAAGAACTAGTCTCAAAAAGTCTTAGCAATGTTATCACAGTTTGTGATGAAACATATCTTTCTTTGCTATTTAAAAAAAGTTAACCGAATATTTCAAAATTATACCAGCACTCATCAAAGATGTGTGGGTAGCTCAGTTTCTCTGGAAATCTCAAACCATGTTCTTCTGATGCAACGAAATAGGCTCTTTATATGTTAGGAGCCTAATTTTCCCCTGAAAATAATTTGCACACAACACATAGCCTAAAGAAAAATTCTTCACATTTAAACCAAAGAGATGTATATCTGAGATTCGATGTCACACACCCTGAGTGCAGAATTGGGCGATTATTTCATATTTTGCAATGCAGCACACATGACCACTTGCAAATGAAATTCCCGAGTTAAGTGTTTGCTCTGCCTTCCTTGAGAGGCTGTTACAGCACAAACAGCATTAACAAGCTAGAGGCAGCCGCTATCTCTGTGCCTGTGTACAGTGGTCTCTGACACACCAACGTTATCAGACCAGCTGCAGGCTCTGCCTTGAGATTTTCTCTGTGTGCAAGGGTAAATCTCACGGTCAGATCGTCCTAGTCATCCCTGCAGTGTTCATCACGGGGCCGTAGAGGGGCCAGCACCCAGATGCGGATAGGGCCCTAACAGGCAATGACCCGCTGCTGATGCAAATCCTCCCAACAAAGGCTCTCTGGGGTGTGTGCCCGGAGTTGGCCTGGAGGGCCCCACTGCTACGTTCCTGTTGCTGTAATGATGGCAATTTGGCAGTGTCCGGGATGCCGCACCGCGGACGGGAGCTGGAGGGGGAGGAGATGGAGGGCCCCTGTGCGAAATGCAACGCCGGAAAGGACAGATGGATGAATTTATTGTGGTCAGTGGTACGAGGGCTGGACGGAAACTCAAGCTTTAAAGGTCGGGGAGAAACTCTATCTCCAGCTCGGCTCTCAGAGCCTTACTTTTCCACGAGGAGTGGGGGCCACAGCTTGCCAGCTGTGGGATGCGGCCCGGGGAAAGGTAAGCCGACTCTCCAAGGCTCCGACGCCAGATCGCCGGGTAGGCTAGGAGCTCACGGTGCGGAGGCGTCACAAAGGGCCGAGGCCTGCGGCAGCCGCGCGCGCGCAGCTCTCCGGGGCGGAGCCGCGGGCCCGGGCTCGGGGCCGCGCGGGGCCGCGGAGGCTGTAGCCGCTGTGGGTGGCGGGGGTGCCCAGCTCGGAGGTCGTCAAGGCGCGGAGGATGCCTCAGCTGCAGCCCCAGCCGCGGTGCCGGGTCGCCGACCTCCCCGGCTCCCGACCTCCCCGGCCCCCGCCGCGGCGGAGGAGCGCAGAGCGTGGCGCGGGCCGGGCGGAGCTAGAGGCGGGCGTCTGTACCGCGTCGTGCCACTAGCCGCTCCCGCTTCGGCAGGGCGGGCGATCTAGTCGCGGGCGGATGCCCTGACCGCGGGCGCGGCTGCAGGGTTGGCGATGCGTGGTGCGTAGGGAGAGGCCCGTAGAGTCCCGGCGGCCGCCGTATCTGCTGGCTCGGGACGCTGGTCTCTAGGGACGCACGCCTAGGCGCTCCTGCCTCCTCCCCCTGCTCCTCCTTGGCGTGCGGTCCTCCCCCACCCTCCTTCCACCCACCCTGGAGGATGCGCTCCCTCGCGCGGAGCTGCAAAGGCCACCGCTCCCAGAAATGCGTGCGCCCGATCCCCTTCTCCGCGACCCGAGGAGCAGGCACCCCCGCCTTGTAGGTAGGTGAGTGAGGCGGGGACCAGCCTTCCCGGCCGCCCGTTGCTGCTGCTGGGGAGAGGTCGGGGCCGGGATCCAGGACCCGCCAAACTTGCCTCCCCGCGGGGCTCGGCGGAGCGCTCGGAGGTGTGCTAATGGCGCGGGGCGCAGCCCCCTGTTAACCTGACCACCTCTCCTAGAGCTCGGGAGGCCGAGCTGTAGCGAAGGGGAGCCTGACCCTTCCCCCCCCACCCCCGGCGGGGTGGGGTACATGCTGTGCGGGCGGGCGTGGGGGCACAGGTTGGCATGTGACTTATGGGGCGTGGGCTGGGGGGAACCTTTGCATTTTCAGCAGCTCAGGTAGAAATATGTCACCGTTTGTTTTTCGGCTGCAGTAGCAAATGCGTTCTTCCTGTTATAGCCAAACGTGTAACCACGCAAAGCGTTATTTTAACGGCATATAAAAGGCGGGGGGCGGATGGGTTGAATTTCTGGGCTGGCTGACTGATGAATAAATCTATGGCGCAAACCTGAAATATTTTAGGGTCAATTAGAGAAGATCCTTCTAGAAATCAAATTGCAGCGGAGATAGATGAGATTGGGGTCTTCTCTGGCTGCCTATTTAGGAGCCTCTGGTTTAGGTGAAGGGATGTGATGAGTGGCAAGTTTGATACAGGTGTCGGGAGTTAAGAATCTGCTGGAAGGATGCATGGAGTTGGCCAGCAGAGGCAGCCTTGTGCGTAGCCTAACTCCAAGGAGGTGGAAGGGTTTTCATTTCTGAGAACCTGGTTATTAGAATTTTTTTTCCTCTAGTGTAAACTTCATGCATCAGAGCTTTTTTTCAAGATTTCCTCTCCACAGGCTGTCTTTAAAAAAAATTATATTAATAAGATTTAGAGGTTCGGAAAGTGGATCAGCTTTATATTAATGTGTTAACAAGGCTGAAAGCTCTGGAAAATGAATCAGTGTCAACTCCAGGAGGACATACTCTTCTTGTTCAATCCTGTCCTCCCCTGCGTCTCATGCATAATGGGAACTCATTAGTTTTTTGTTGAATGAACTGTGTTTCAAACTCCATCTAAAAATGACAGTTCAGGATTAAAATGCCCTTGTTTGTTCTGTAGCCATTGCAGTTTAACTGGAGGCTAAAAGTTGCAGTTTTATATAAATGGGCAAATTCGCTTAACATTTAAGTGTGAATTTTGACATTTTTAGCACCGTGGGTTATACTTTTCAAATGTATCAAGTGAAGTAATTCTTCCCAAATCCTAATACTTCATTTCTCACGTCTTAAGTTAGCAAATTCTCCAGTCTCATTGGTAATCAAACTTATTTTAATTAAAATTTCAACATAACTTTTTAAAAGTACAACTCATGTTTGAAAGAAAACTTATGTTACAGCAGAGGTAACAGTGATTTGGTTAATAGGTGACATATTAACTTGTTTTAGAGTTGAGTTGCTGTGGTTGATCTTATGATAATACATTTTATTGCACATCTTTACCTGTAAAAAATAAAGCAGTTTCCAAATGTTTGTCATTCCTAAATGGTGCAAAATACATAATTCAGATAGACATTTTCAACTGTGTGGGTTTTCCTTAGCCTATAGGCATTTCATTTTCCAAGTTTGATAATCAGAATGGTTGTGAAATCAGACGTTTGGAAGATTCAGTCTCATTTCTGCTTTTAAATGTTGTGTTATCTTGGCAAAAAACAACAAGAAGAAGGATGACTTTATCACATTTCCTTTGCGTTATTATTTTTACACTGATAAGTTCCAGTTTTGTTTTTATTTTCTTGCCAAGTAAGTCTTATGGGTCAATATTAACCTATTTTCAATGACTTTAAAAAAATATCTGGGAGTGGTCCAGTCATTTATTTTCTTTCTGTTCCTTCATCTTTTTTTTTGTCATTGTAATACCCTTCCATCATCCTCAATGCCTATTACCCAAAAGATTTATTTTCACAAAATTATAGTAAGCCATGATTTATTAATATTTCTTCTCTAGTCTAGTTGGGCTCTTCTTAGATGGGTGAGGAAATAACTCTTTTATGTAAAATGCAGTAAGATGAGGAAGTCATCAGTAGGAAGTTATGGAAATAATCTATTTTGTGATGATTTATTAAAATAAAATAAATTCCCCATGAAATAAATATGATTATATTTTACACATCTTAAATTTGTAATTAAGGATATTGAGCAATTAATTTACATTATTCTTTCTTGATCACTTTCATCTTCTCAAAAGAACCCTCCCCTATTATTACAATAAACCTCCTTTGTTGCGCATAATAAACATTTATTTGACCAGTAGAAGTTGGCACTTGCAGTCAGCTGGAACTCTTGACCTTGAATCACAATCAAATAAGTGCTGGTTTCTAATCTCAGAATGGGAGAGGCATTTTTCTGTGTGTGTCTTGCACCCAAACGTGCAATCCCTCTGGGGTGATCGCATGACTCACTAACTGGGTCCTGTCGGGTGTACACAGCACCCTTCTCCACATTCATCACTGAAATGTAATTTAGGGACCAGGATTTATTCTCTTATTTCCAGTATCATTTCTACAGTTCCTTTGCTGATACCTCTATCCTTTTTTAAGTGGTTACTGTTCCTTTATATCCCAGCCCATCATTTTTGTTGTTTACATCCATTAGGATCCAATATGCAATATACATATTTTAAAACCAGAATTATTAATGTTACAGAAAAGAGAGAAGAAAATTAGTATAACTTTGGATTTCAAATACTACGGGGACCAGTTGGTTGTTGAAGAATACTTGTGTACTAATCTCTCCTCAACAGTTGTATAGAATGCCTTTGTTTCTGCACATGCCAGACTGAATTGTTCATAAATTTTATCAGACACTTAACTGAGGGAAATGATGTTTGCAGAGGGTTGGCTGAACAAAGGCCCTGACATCCTCCAGTCCTTCTAATTGTAGGTGTTAGATTAAGCGTGTAGACAGACCTTCAGAAATTACATACTTTTATTACCTTATTTTGCATCCTTAACACCAATGCAAACTCCTACCCTTGCTTAAACTGAGTGGTTCTGTTAATAAGTACAGTCACAAGAAAGCTGCAGTTTTGTTACTTAGAAGATGTGGTTAGAATTATGGCCTCTCTGCAACTCCTATTTGAAGACCCATGCAGGAAAGCACCATTCATTTCTAGATGCCAAAGAAAAAGCTAACTTTCCCTGAACAAATATGCATACCTTTTTTTCATCATGCAAAACTCAAGTCAGACGAATGATTACACTTCTCTTTCTGATTTGGCAACCAAGAAACAGAGTCAAATTTGCAACTCAATTTTAATAACCCTGTAAAAACTTATGACAATATCAATGTTCTGACTTTTCTTTTGGTCTTGTGCTTCTGTTCTGCCTTGTTTTTCTTGATTCTGAAATTTATCTAATTATATCTTCCCAATTTATTGAATCTATTTTTTTTAAGCTGACTCACATCCTTTGTGGAACAAAACAAAATATAAAACAAAAATCAAATTAATGAAAACATTTGCAGAATTGATCTCTGGACACAGTATGTTTTTGATTAACAAGTTTAATCAGTTAGGTTAACTGTTTTGAATAAGAATTGCAAATTCAGTATATTAAAAATTATATAGTCAAATGGAAAAGTGTTACGTAGTTTTACAAATTGAATTCCAAGTCAATTTTGTACCTTAAATTTGTGTCCACTTACCACTGATTTAAAATTGGTAAAACCATTCAGTTTATGTGAATTATTTCTGAAATGCCTGCCTTTTATGCTGTATTAAGCTTAATGGGAATTTTTAAAAATATAATTAAAAAATCATGTTTAGCCAGATGGTTTCCCTAGATACCACACTGACCCTCATATCTGACTTCTTTCACCACAATGATTTATTTGATTCATCTTTATTTTGATAAATCAGATAAAATTCTTTGAGTCTGTTTACCATAAAATGTAAAAAATTGAGTTCCCTTAGTTAATTGATCAAGACTTATTTCAGTATTTTGACAACTACCTGTTAAGTTGGATGAACTTAACCAGGTTAATAGTTTTATCTACAGGATGTCAAATTCAGTTTGATAAATGTATCACCCAGTTTAACAGAGAAGGACCCTTATCTACAGTCAGTTTCAAGGGTTCAATCCAGGAGCATTTGGGTTAAAAAAATTTAAATTCAAAACTGCAACTTGAAACATCCACCTCTCATCCAATCTTTTCTCCAAAGCCCCCTTTTCAAACCTTCTAAAGGATTTCCAATATACCCAGAAGGAATCCAGCACAAATCTCCTCCTGGTCTCTTGGACCTTAAGGAATGCATCTTTTGTTCCCTCCCCCCCCCCCATATGTTTGGCACATAGTTGTTCTTAGCTGATTCCCTCCCCACTAATCATGGACCCTTTGAAAGATGTGATGAAAGTTCAGTATCTTATCATAATCATACACATTATTTTTCCTACACCTCCTTGTTTATGGACCCCCCAGTTAAGAATCTCTATTTTAGTAATAAAAGCTAATTGTTACTTCTCAAACATGCAGTTCCTACTGGCACAAGCCACACTCAATCCTGGTGTCATCTCCAATTCTTAGTTAAGGTTCTATCAGTTTGTAGAATCCTGCACATGTAATTTAGTATCCCAAGTAGATTTGCATACAGAACACTTAGGCATTTCTCAAAAACAGAAAAATTAGCTTTGGGATAGCATACTAAGATTGGTTATTTAAAAAATACCTGGGTGGGAAGCTCTTCTTTAGCCATTCATTCATCCCTCTCTTACCCCCAGTCCCCTCGGTAGAGTACATGCCCTTATCTTTTTCTTTAGTATCCCTGCCTTTTCTAGTTCTGGCTCAAATACTGTGTTAACACACATTAAAAATAATTTACATATTTATTATGACTCATTTGGAAAGTGTCTTTTATACTTCCTTCCTTGAATTAGCCTTTGTGGTTGGTACACACAAGGGGCAGAAAACTCCAAATAGTGTGTCCTCCAAGTTTTTAATAGGTGAAAAGGTTACTCAGAAAAAATCAAAAGTAAGCATCAACCCTGGAAGATGGCATGAACTGGAAGATGACATATCTGAAAATAGTGACGCATTCTAAGAAGTGACCCCCTAAGTATATGAATGTGATATTTTTATTTCAAGTAAGTAATCAGAGTAATGCCTTAGGTGCTTAGTTTTATTACAGTGTCTGGCATGGGGTAACTTGCTGTTGACTGATTAACAGAGTGTTTAGAAAGTAAGAACTTAATAGTGTTTGTTCAGCAAATACTATTCATGAAGAATTCTCTGACTGCTGGATGTTTCTGATCACTAACCAGATATGCTGTGCTGAATAAGAAAGCTCAAGAGACAACTCTCCAGGCATGAGATTCTGCAAGATCTTTCATTTTCCTTGTGTAATTCTGACCTCAACTAAGCAAACTAAGCAAACCAGATTTACTGATTTGTTTCCCCAGATGTTGATACAAGGAATTGAGGGTGTCCTGAGTAGCAGTAATGAATAGTCTAGCCATTGGATAAGTATAGCCCCTGTTATATAATGCTCAGTTTCAGGCTACCAGACTCAGCCCTCATGTTCCCCGGGTATTTACAGCTGAGTCCTCAGCCTTAGGTGCTAGTGATTACTGCTTGTTTAAGGACCCCACTGAAACAGCTAGTTAGCAACCCTCTTGGGATCTTGAATCACAGCACTTTCCAAAATAGTTTCAATTTAACATGCCTTAACTCTGTAAAAAAAACATTTTGGTAAGGAATTATTTTGCTCTTTCTGGTTGCTATGACAAAATACCATCCACTGGGTGACTTATAAA
Organism: Scalopus aquaticus; assembly: GCA_004024925.1. Taxonomy (NCBI): domain Eukaryota; kingdom Metazoa; phylum Chordata; class Mammalia; order Eulipotyphla; family Talpidae; genus Scalopus; species Scalopus aquaticus. Next base: position 38,944 of record PVIJ01008642.1, read on the forward strand.
TAGTAGAAAATTTGTTAATTATTGCTTACATTCTGGAGGTTAGAAGTCCAGAATCTGGGTGCAGTGAGGGCCCTCATTTGGGTTGCAGACTACTGACTTCTCATGGCATCCTCCCCCAGTGGAAGTGGGTAGGGATCTTTCTGAGGCCTCTTTTATGAGAATGCTAATCCCACACCCTCATGGCCTGATCTCTTCCCAAATTTCCCACTGAATACCATCATCTTGGGCTGTTAGGTTTCCAACATAGGAATTTAAGGAGGGTCACAAACATTCAGTCTACATCAGAAATAAAAACCTCATGAAACATGAACCACAAAAGGTCAAGACCTATAAAAATATTCAACCTCATTTCATCTAAGAAGTGCAGATTATAATTAGATTGTAAAGTCTGTAACCATGCTGGCTAGGTTGAGTTTAGGCCTTACCCCTTTTGAGCAGATGGTGCAGAGTATGATGGTATTCCTTGAGTTGGAGAGCGGTTTAGCACATAGACTGTCTCAGCACCAGATTCTAGTCTAAGAGTACATCCTAAGGAATTGGAGATGAGGCTTAATTTCATTGACGAGTACACTGTCTCTGGCATGGTAGCCCCACTAAGAGTGGGAGTACTGGAGCCAATGTGTGAATTTAGGCAAGTTAATTTCTTCTTGATTTTTTTCATCTGTAAAATGAAGTTAATAACAGCATCCACCCTCCACATTGTATTAAAAATTAGATAGGGCCTCCCCGGAGGCGCAGTGGTTGGGCGCTACGCTGTGGAGCTCTTGGCCGCAGGCGATGCCCGTTCGACGCCCAGCCGGGGAGAATCCCACATGGCACGGCAGACCTCTCCTGCCTCGCCCACTGCTCTCCTCAGCAGTGTATCTCTGATCTGCCTGTTCTCCTCCCCGCTCTGTCTCTGGTGAACCCTCTCGCCACCCCGCGCCTCTGGCCTGTACCCCAGCTTGTATACATAAATAAATAAAAATTCTAAAAATAAATAAATAAAAAAATTAGATACATTAATGTATGTAAAATACTTAAAACCCTGACTTTCACAAAATAAGTATTCTGATTATCAAGGGTAATATTGTAAAAATATGAGGCAAATTCAACACTAATATCACTTTTAAAGTGATAGCATACTATTATATGTAAAAGATAATTCTTTTTCATTTAAAAATATACCATTAAGATATTATCAAAGGTGATATTGTGAAAATATGAGACAAATTCAACACTAGTGTCATTTTTAAAGTGATAGTATGCTAAGTTATACTTAAAACGTATTCTATTTTCATTTTAAAATATTCCTGCATAGAAGAAAAGATAGGAAAGACAAAAAATATTAAAGTTTTTCCCCTATTGGTGGGGGTCATATGTAATTTCTATTTTTCCATTGCTGTTATCCATATGTATTTTGATAATTGTTAGAAATTATTAAAATATAAGATTCTGTGTTCTTGACTTTTCTTTACAAATGCATATTCATTTTAACATACTTTACTTTCTCTTTCAGTTACTAATATTTCACTTCCTCAAAATCTTTACCCACACACCATATGCTTGGTTTTTTTCTTGCATTTAGCTCACTTGCTTTGTATATAAATCAGCCCCAATGCTAGTTCTTCAAGAATAAGTAGACCAAGGGAGATGATTTATGAGAGCTTAGTGGTATTGGCTTTCTCTTGAAAGCTTCAGCCAGAAAATACTGCTTACGTGATGATGGTGCTGTTCCTCTTCAGATTTCAGGCACCCAGCCTTATCTCCCACTCCCACCCACTTCAACTCAGCATTCCCTTGGGGTCAGAATCCTTAGTGCCCTGCACACATGTGAGGCTGATTTCTGCCTCTGACTCAGCCTGCTCTATCTGAAACTTCCTTTCACAATTCTTTTAAAGTCAATCTCCTGCTCCAGGTTAATACTTAATTCCATGAACACGTTCCACGACAACAACTCTATCCCTAATTTAGTTCTTAAGGCACTTAATTATTTTTTACCATAAATTAAATATTAGCTGGTTTTATGACTTAGGTGTTCTTAGTGCAAGCTGATAGAGCTTACCCTCTGCCCTTCAAGTTCCTAGCACAGTGCTGTCCACATATATGCCTAGAACACATGAGGTTATTGTGTTGATAACATTCTTAACACTTTGTGGTCCGCTCACGTATTAGTACGTGTTTTTTGTCACCAGTATCAGGTATTAATACGTGATCATCTAATCTCTGGTTTTTCACGCTCCAGTGGATTTATTTGGAACTATTAGGAGCTATTTCTTTGATCGTACTCAGTCTAGAAGCTTTACACATTGTTTTGGTGAAAGTGTAAGGTGTTTTATGAGAGATATTACAGTTTTTTTAATATCTAGTAGTTCAGGAGTTGTGTGTGTTTTATTGAATGCTTCTACTATTCATACGGTGGCACAGAAAATGGCCGGCCCCAAGGGCTGGTAAATTTAAAGGGCACTGGCACTCAAAGTGTTAAGAGATGATTTATGAGTTTTCTGTTCTATATTCCCCTTTGCCCATTCTTGTCTTTATTTTCAAGATCAGAATGTTATAGCGTTTGGTTCTCTCAGTCTTACAGATATTTGCCTGAAAACCTAAAAACTGATTTTCATTCCTTAAGTTTAAAAACCAAAGTTTTCTATTGCAAAGAACACCATATTAACAAATGCAGTTGCCGTTGGGGGTTCATAATATACAAACTAATCCTAGTTGTAAGGATGACTCTATGAACTCTAAAATACTGCTTGTTTGACCAAGACAGTTTCATGAATCATCCAGAAAATGTGTTTATAAAATTCACACATATGTTAGATTCTCATAGAGTCTTGCACTTTGTGAGAAGAACAAAATCCTAGGAAATGTTTTCACACACCTGCTTTGATAGTCTGGACCAGTGTTTTCCAAACTTGAGGTTCCAGGGAGAAGTTGTTAAAATGCCTATGCCATCTTTTCTTTACTTCTATTTACTATATAAAACCAAAATTTGTTATTTTATAATTTATTAGTGCACAAGATGTTTTCACAAGTTAAGGCATATATACTGGGATATTTCTGATGCGGAATATCTTTTTAAAATGGAGACCACTAATCTAGATAAAAAACAAGATCTTATTATTCCATAACCTGTAGTCAGTATCTCTTAGATTTTTAGCCATACAAATAAAAAAAAAATCAACTTAGTAAACATAAATCTTAATGTCTGCCCCAAATTAGAAACTGCAATGTGTGTGTGCATACTTGTTCATCCACATACAACATAAGACTTTCTTGCTGTTAGAGTTACAGTCTGAAGTAATATCAGTATGAGGACCAGGTAACTAGAAAGTGACACAAGATGACAGAAGTGTGTGGAGAAACCTAGCCATATGCATTTGTCAGATGAAAATTGCTAACATGTGCCGGGAGTGGCTTCATCCACGGTGATGCTGTATACTCAGAATGTTTCAAAACCCTCTTAATGTTAAGATATTTTTCCTTGATGATCAGATCAGCTCTTAGTCCACCTACTCAAGTAAACTGCTTGCATTATCTCCTGTGTACTGATGTTAACTCTGGGAGCTTTTTGCTCTTAAATTCAAAATAAAATTTACCAGTGTTTTCAGTTACATTGGTCTCTTTATATCATAAAAGAAAGTGGCAGAACAGACATGGTGGGAAAGTAGTAATAACATTTTTGGCGCAGTATGCTTTTGGAACAATGATAGTCTGTAAAAACTTTAAATAGGGCCTCCCTGGTGGCACAGCGGTAAAGCTCTGTGCTGTGGAGCTGTCAACAGCGGCGACGCGAGTTCAACGCCCAGCCAGGGAGATTCCCACATGGCACTGCAGACCTCTCCTGCCTCGCCCACTGCTCCGCTCAGCAGTGTATTTCCATCAGTATGACTGTTCTGCTCCCCACTCTGTCTCTGGTGAACCCTCTCATCACCCCACACCTCTGACCTGTACCCCAGCTAGTATGTAAAAATAAATCTTAAAAAAAAAACAACTTAAAATAACTGAATTAGTTTCCTAGGGTTACCATGACAGGGAACCACAAACTGTGTGGCTTAAAACAACAGAAATGTGTTGTCTCACAGTTCTGGAGGCTGGAAGTCCAAAATCAAGGTGTCAGAAGGGCCATGGTCCCTCTGAAACTTATCTAGGAATCCTTCCTTACCTCTTCGGACTTCCATGGCTTGCTGGCTGGCTTGGGTATTCCTTGGCTTGCAGTTGCATAGCTTTGATCTCTGCTTCTGCCTTCACAAGGTAGTTTCCCTATGGTCTGTCGCAATATGGTCATTTTATAAGGACACCAGTCCCTTTGGATTAGAGACCGACCCACTCACCATATTCCATGGTGAGCTCATCTTATTAATGAATTACATCTGCAATGATCCTCTTTCAAAATGAGGTCACATTCTAGGGTGCTGTGTTACAATTTCATGTATCTTTTTTGGGGTGACACAATTCAACCCGTAACAATAATATCCATGTCTGTAGATGAATATACTAACATGTGCCTAAGTCACGTTGAGGTCAAATGATGCCTTCCTGGAGCTAAACCTCCACGGCTATGCCAGTTGGTTATGGCTAAGTGACAACTGGAAGGAAAAGAAGCCTTTCTTGGCTATTTGTGTTTATTGGCTGCTTCTGTCTCGGCTTTGGTAATCCAGACCTTGATAGAATTACTTACGTAGACAGTTATATATACTATGTGGCTTTGATCTTCCTGGTAAAAATCCAGAAAGTAATTTGTGGACCAGGATAGTTCTACAGGTGTATTGGCTTTTTGTTGTGAAAGTGCTGCATAACTGCCTCCAAATCTTAGTGGATTAGAACCACAAATATTTATTTCACATTCATAAATCTGCAGGTTGACTGTGGTTTGGCTGCTCTTAGCTGGGTTTGGCAGGAATGAGCTGGTCTCCAAAGAGGAGATAGGAGTTCAGGTCTGTTCCACAGCTCTTTATCCTGGGGTCCCTGCTGGGGAAGGCAAAACAAGTATGTAGAGCATACTCTCCTAGGGAGGAGCAGAAATTTATCAGGTCTATTAGAGTCTCAAGTTGAAGTAGATTCACTGTTAATCCCGTTGGTTGGTCAAAACAAGACACATGGCTAAGTGGGTGGAGTCATGTGTTCTATGTACTGGTACAAAGCACCAGATGGTGGCATAGCAAAGGGATGGGTGTGTAATTCTCATTCAGGGAGGGAGAGAATGCATAATTGAGAACAGCTGTCCAATATAGTAAAGGCCATTTTTCTTTTGAATTCTACAAGAACTTTTCTACCCAGCACCTTAATAAAACTTTAAAAGTATTTAAATCATTGAGTTGGTTTCTTAACCCAGTCTCTTGGAAAATTATAGTTGAATATCATATACATAATTTTTTTTCTAAAAGAGGTCACAGTATGTCACAATGCAGACTTTCTGTCCCTTAGATACTTCTTAATATGCCCCTTGAACCCACACTTGTGTTTTTACCACATCATTTTTAGACTTGCTAACCAAAGCACTGCTTGTACCCCTCCACCTTAGCCTTAACATCCAAGGCAGAATCCAGTAGAGTTGTTTTCTTTTTGAGCATACTCTAATAAAGAATATTTCCATTAAGGATAAAACAGTTTCTGGTGTACAGATCTAATTGTTTATTATCTACCCCTGTAGAACTATGAACGATCATCTTTGGGAGGTATCACACTTCAGACTCCTTCTCAGAAAATACTCACCCAAGTCTCCTGGCCCTCTTCCAATTTGCACTTAACTGGGCATCACATTTTATTTGGCATTAAATTTTTTCAGACCTCCCCCCCACCCCCATTATCTAATTAATGTAAATTTTATCTCCTGTGTCAAAAACTGAAATTTCCTTATAGCATGTTGAGTCCTTTTTATATTCATAGGCTTTAGATAAATCATATAGTGCTGGACATAAAGCAGGTCTCAGTAAATGCTTACTGAATTGAGAATGCTTATAAATATGTGACAGTTTTGGAGTTAGGTATAAGTTTATTTATTGCTACCTATAGTCTCCATGTAAATAAATAAGTGGAAAGCACATCAAAAGAGCGATAAATCAATTACTTTTTATTTCACATTTTTACAAGTATATTTTGAAAATGCATTCAGTTGCAGATATCCACAGAGAACAAAGACGCATGTGGCCTTTTCCTGACTGAATGGCAGTTTAGCTGGTAGAGTGAACTTTATGCCATTTGATAATTTCAAAGGACACTCAATTTAGTTTTGAAAGCTAGTGTTTGCAGTCCATATACTTTCTTTGGAAAGGCATTCCATTTAGTATCTCTTTCATGGATCAAATATTGTTGGTTTTGTTGCAACAGTAAACCCTCATTCAGATTCATCAAATAGATCTCTCCTACCAAATGATGATGATGATGATAAATAATTAGTAATGATAACCATGCTCACGCATATTTCTGTCCTAGAATTGAAGGAGTCAGGACGCAGTGCAAGACCAGGACCCATGCAGTGGTATGGCCTTTGCTGTGAGCATAATGTGAATCACATTAGCACTTATTGTCTGCAAGGTCTTAAGGAGTGAACTTGAGTTCTGACCAGGAGAGAGACTTCAGAAGTGTGTGGAAGTGTGGTATTTATTCCTTTGGGGCCAGAGCTGGTTATCTTGAAAAAAAAAAAAAAAAAAAAAAAGGCCAGAGATGCTAGAATTTTATGAATGGGGTCTGTCTGGTTATATTAAAATGAATTCCAGAAGTAATTGAGGATAGTGTTTTCATGTCATCTGTTTCCTTATTGATGATTTTTGAAGCCTGTCACCTTTAGATTTCTCTTAGAGGTCATCTGATCTTATGGTGTTGGAGCAATAATGGGGGGTGGTTTGTCCCTGGAAACCCACCTCTATGGATGATGTAGGCATCAGGTTTTTTCCCAGTCCTTATGAGGGACAATCATATGTATGTAGTGATTATGAGAAGGAGGAAGCATTCTCTTTTGCTGGGAAATGAGATCAGTACAGTAGATTCTGTTATGTATTTATTGCCTCCAATAACTTTCTGTATATTTTCTCCCTCTAATCTGTATTTGTGTAGACAGAAAACTGTTCAAAAACTGAATTCTTTTTATTAATGAGAAAACGCATTCATTATTTTAAAAACTGATAACATTTTTATGGAATCACAATTTTTAGTTTTAAAAATGACCTTGGAAAAGAAACTTTTGTAATTTAAAATCAAAGAGTTTTTTTCTAAAAATAAAAATTCCATTTTCAGATTCTGATTCTTTGTATTTACAGGTTTTGTTTTCAGTAGAGAAATAATTGGATTGGCAATTCCAATTGCTAATGGAAATATTTTTGGCAAATTTAAAGTTATATCATTACTTCTGTTCTGAAAACTTAAAGAGTAATTCATTTAATTTAGCAAATCAAGAGAATGTACTTTCCAGTTAGCTCTTTACAAATCTAATTCAGTGCAGTAAATGTTTATTGAATGTATGGACCTGTTTACTGCAGTGTCTTTATTAATCAGTAATAGTGACTAACCTGAATGTAGTTTAGATTTATATATTAAAGGACATTTGGCCAGAAAGCTGGTGCTCACTCACGTTTTGTTAATGGGTGGGTAAATGCAGGAAGAACCAGGCAGTTAATGTGAACATTTTGTGTATTAATATAGCACAGCATTAGACACCATTGTTAGTAATTCTGACTTTGGCATCAGACAAATTTTTCTGACTCTAACTCTTAAGACTTTTTGGCCTTGAATCAGTTCTTAACTTTTCTAAACTTCAGATTTTTTGTCTGTAAAAGATAAACCCTTATCCTGAAAAGGTTTAAGAATATTAACTCCTTCATACAGTCATAAAGATAAAACAGAGCATCTGGAAAACAGAGAACGTCTCAGGTGTGTAGAGATTATAAAATCTTAGCTTTGAAGAAATTTTTGAAATTAAATTTTTAATTAAATAATAATGGTTTACTCTAATCACTTGACTCTATTATAGTGGTTGCTAATGAGAACAGTAGCCCCTCATTGCTTGGTTAGCAGGGTTCTGAGGGTGGGGCAGCACGGGCATTAATTGTAGGTGAGTGGAAGCAGAGGTGTCTTACAACAAGCATTATCTATCCTAGATAATGAAGAACTTACACTTACACTCAGGAATTTCTTATCTTCTATAGGACTTAGATGAATATTAGGATATTCTGAAGATATGAGATGAGTTCTAAATACTCATGTATAGAAATATCTGTCTGGCTATGATTTATAGCACAAGTTTTTATTCTACGTTCCTTTCACCCCCGAGCCCCCATACCCCCGCCCTTTGCATCCCCTTACTCTTTTGTCTTCCTATGCTTCTTTTTTTTTTTTATTTATACATACAAGCTGGGGTGCAGGCCAGAGGCGTGGGGTGGCGAGAGGGTTCACCAGAGACAGAGCGGGGAGCAGAACAGGCAGATCAGAAATACACTGCTGAGGGGAGCAGCGGGCGAGGCAGGAGAGGTCTGCCGCACCATGTGGGATTCTCCCCGGCCAGGTGTCGAACTCGCGTTGCCGCTGCCGACGGTTCCACAGCGCAGCGCTTAACCACTGCGCCACCGGGGAGACCCTCTTCCTATGCTTCTTGTTTGGAGTGAAATAATTTCTGTTCTCATTTCCTCTGTAGCGAAAGTTGTCCTGTGTAAGTAGTATACAGGCATCTGAATATTTTAGTATGCCTTCTAATGAACTTGTGCCTGAGAATTTTCTTACTGAATATTTGATGTTAGTTTTATATTGATTTTATATTAATTTTTAAAGCCAGAGAATTTACATATTGATCTACATGTTATCAATTATCCTTTGGGACATTATATTCAGTTCATAAATTGTATGTAGGTTATATTACCTATGAACTTTATTTCAGCATTCTAAAATATTTACATAATGATTTAGATAGGGGGTGTTGGTTTTGATAAGGTTGAAACTGTTGGTCTGTAGCATTCCAATGAAGTGGTTGTTCAACTGGTTTTCAGTCACTTTTGAGATTTACAAAGCTACTGTATCTGGAGACAGCTCTTTCTTATGTTAAACCAAGATCCTTCTCTTTCCATCACCAATACCTCATCCTAGCTGTTACCTACCAGGAAAGATCCTTGAGATATTTGGGCAAGGCTATCATTCCATCACAACTCTTTCCACTCTAAACCTGACTGGGTCCTTCAATTAATATTGCTGAAGTTTAGTTTTATGTCATTTAACCATCTTGGTTGCATCAATTTTCTTATGTTTCTCCTGTGTGAGGCCTGGAGCTAAATGAAGTCATCTTTATATATTCCAATCTTCAAAAATAGTGGAACATCATAATCATTTTTATTCACTGTTGACTGCATTAATATATGGGAGTGGAAGATCAGTGGATATATGGATCTTACTGTCACCTAACATTTCAAATTATTTGCACTTGTGCAATACTGAACCCACCGTCTCTCATCCTAGTCATCTTTCCTGGATGAAGAACCTGTATTCACAGGGGTTGATACTGCCTTTCTAAGGAACAACTGCGGTCTGAGTACAAATGCTGTTTTCCAGGATGTTTCTTATCCCTCTGAAAGTCTATTATTTTCATTCATTTACTGATAGATGCAAGATCTGACAATGCTGCGTTAACATCCTCCCTCCAGGTTGAGGATGGAGATCAGTCCCCAGCTGTAGGTGAGGTCACTCAATTGGTTCACACACTGCTTGGTATAGTTGTTCAGTGCTTTCCTTTGTCCATCTAATCGTAGAAGCTTCCACCCATGTCCAACCCACATTTCTCCATCTTATACATAAGCAGATGAAGAGAAACATATCAAATGTCTTTTAAACACAGTTACACTATGTTTATCTCATTTTCTTTATGCACTAGAATAGTAACTATGTCCGAGAGAGAAATAGGTCAGTGTGATTTCGCTAAGCCACCGTTCCCTGATCATTTCCCCTCTACCAACCCTTCACGTCAGCCATCCCACGCAGACCACTTAGGTTTCCCTGAGCCTCACACAGGCCTTCTCAATAGCTTGGCATCCTCACCCTGCCTAAAGCCCACCACCTCTTCTGCACTCATCATCTGGGAGACTTGTTTTGCATATGAAGTTCCCATAATACTCCTTCTGCTTCTGGCAGGGTCGTTCTCTTCCTCCCTCAGCTCTCTGTGGGTTCTTGTACTCATCAATATCAGAGCAATGCCCCTTGTCTAAACAGCTGATGGGCCTCAGTCATCTGTAGCACCCCAGTTCCCTAGCCCATGAATGCTGTCTTTGTCTCTTTGTATCTCTAGCAGAGTACTTGATCCATGGCAGAGGTTTCAAAAAGAGGTCTGCTTGTTTGTTGTGTGTTTTACAGAAAGGTTGGTTCTCTGGGAACATTCTGGATCTTGGGCTCCACTACTTCCTCATTCAAATCCTTGGCAGCCAACCTTTAATGATCAGTCCTGAAATGTTGCTGGGGAGCTATGTAATATTCTCCAATGTGCATTTTGCACAATTTCTTTTTCTAACTTTTGTTGAAAATTAAAAATGTTTATCTTGTCAGACTTCTGACACTTTCCACATCTTCCATAATACCTCCCCTGCAAGTGACTTTATAGAAATTTCATTTGCATATTCTCTTCTTAGAGAGAACTTATAAAATTGTCTAGTTAACCCAGAGATGGGTCTTCATTATATTCATTAGGACCTACTAGCTTTTTTAAAAAAAAGATTTATTTATTTATGCATACAAGCTGGGGTACAGGCCAGAGGTGTGGGGCGGTGAGAGGGTTCAACAGAGACAGAGTAGGGAGCAGAACAGGCAGATCAACGGAAACACACTGCTGAGGGGAGCAATGGGTGAGGCAGGAGAGGTTCACCGCGCCATGTGGAAATCTCCCTGGCCTGGTGTCAAACTCGCCTGTTGCCGCTGTGTACAGCTCCACAGTGCAGCGCTAAACCGCTGCACCACCAGGGAGGGCCCAGGACCTACTAGCTTTGATGACATTTTTTCCCTCATTTTTAGATAAGAAAACACTGAAAACCACGTGTTTAATTCTTGTCAAGTTTAATTTCATTTCTCTAAATGGAGAATAATGGTATAAGAATTGATGAGTTCTCTATTCATTTTGTCATTTTGTTTCCCTTTGTCCCATTCCCCTAAGTCCTAAGTAGCAGAGTCCTGGTCTCTCTTTGCTCATCACCTTAATTCAGGCATAACTTGTTCACTCTTTGTTGCTGCTAAGTTATATTTGTTGCTTTGTTTTATGATGCACATTTGGCATTTGGGGTCTTATCTCTTGTAGTCTCCTCTTACATGTTGGTGGTATAATTTGTACCTGTTTCTTTGTCCTTCTCAGGTTTCTGTTGAAGAGAATATTCAAATGTTTGACCTTGGTTAACACAGAAATTTGCATAACCTTCCTTTGTTCAGATGACAGTGTAACTTTGATAGTGAACATCTGCCATATTTCTGTGTAAGCATTTTCTAGGAGGAAATGTCTGTGTCTGTTTCTTAAGTGACCAAATTTAGTGTGACCAAGCCTCACAGCATGTTGTTGTCATTCTTTAATTTGTATAGTAGGGAAACATGTTGTTGGGAAAACAATAGATGAACATCATGGCACACTGGTGTGTTTCTAGTCCGGACTGGTTGTACCTGGACGTACTAGGAGCAACAAGTGTTAACTGTAAAACCAAAAGTCACCCTGGGTGCGTGGTGGGTCATGCTGTTTTGATATAGCTAGGGCGGTTGATGGCTCTGTCCCTAAGTTCTCAGTGGTGCCACGGTCACACACGGGGAGCACTTGGTCTTCAACACAGCTCTTATGAGGTAAGGATTTTGTAGGTGCCATTCTTATTTGATTAATTAACTGAATGTAGGTTTAAATTGACTGTCCTGATTTAAGATGGCAAAAAGAAGTATTTAGATAGAAGATTCATCTCCTGCTCCCTCCTAAAATTCTTTTTGGTTTGAAGTATGCCATAAAGGCAGAGTCTGTTGTAATTCAGTGTTTGGATGAGTCTAGAGTTTATTGATGTAAGGAAAAGTCAACTTTAAATGAAAGAAGGGCTTTTAAGAAGTCCATTATATTCATTTCTAATGGAAGATGTATTTCCCATTAGAGATTGCTATAAAGAGCTTGGGTTCTTCACTAAGGCACAAAGGCTGCTGTGGGGTGCTCTGTGTACAGCATTTTTGCAGCATCCTTTGCTCATCTCGTTATGATTAATCTGTTGGTGTATCTAGACCTGAACGGACTGCATATGTCTTATTTAAGGAATATAAAAAATTCTCAGAAATTTGAAAGAAGTCAAAGATCAGCATATTTTTTTTTTCATGTATCAAATACATTATGGGGGAAAAAAAAAAGCCTTGCTAGTTTTAAACAGATACAACAGCTCCAGATGTCAGTTCTTGGATCACTTAATCTTTTTCTCTTGTGTTTATTTTTGTCAATATTTTTCCACTGGAACCAAATATTAGTTTCTGGCTCAGCTTGCAATATAAAAATTTTCCAATTAGATTGTTATGACTTCATTGTTATTCATGAGGGGAAATCTAATGAACAGAGATCATCACATATTGTGGCATGCAGGAAGGAACATTAAAATAAACCTCCTGTCCCAGAGCAGGGCAGAGAGTTCTAAACCTTTCTGGAGTCTGAAAGACTCCAGATTTGACTCTATGTTCCCCATCCCCAAGTACTTCTTAATGTGGGAAGGAATCTTTGGGTTGTATTCTACTGTTTAATTGGCCATCTCCAAATGCTCTCTGACTCCCAAGGTTATTGAAAAGTCCACCAAATCATTCAAATCACTCATCCACCAGAGCTGGAACTATTGAACTAGGGGAATTGATGTCTCTTAGCCTCAATTTAATGGAAATAAAGACATGTAACTCATCATGTGATTGTAAGGATTAAAAGAGATCATATGTAAGCAATATATTGAAATAAATGACTCATAGAAGGCAGATGTCATCGTCAGCTCCCTCTCCCTACCTGGGAGCCACTCTTTCCTTCTTTGCCTGAATGTGTATTGCGTTTTTTACGCCTGTACTACGCTCAGGTATCCTGTTTTTCTGGGATGCCATCTCTTCTATTTACCTATTGAAAACCTCGCCACCTTGAAAGATTTTCTTTATGACTTCAATCACACTGACCCTTGCATCTTCTGAATTTTTAATGTGTACTAGGTAGCTCCAAGTAACTGTCCTACATTTTAGTCATTTACACATACCTTACTTTCCTTATTGGTTGGTAAACTCCTCGAGGGTGGAGTCCATGTCAGCCCATGTTAGAAGCCAGCAAGAGTGGAAATTGTGCTCTCCACTGCCTCCCCGCAAGGACTTCTCCATAGTTGTCAGCTTCCAAGGTGATCTCATCATCATATCATTTTTCATTTATTTTTTTCTTAATTGCAACCATATGCTGGTAATTTCTAAATCCCTTTTTCTAGCTCTCACTGCCCTCCTGTGCTTTGACTATAGTCAAACTTCTGGTGAATGTTTCCAGCTGACTATCACACAGGCACTTCGAAGTCATCATGTTCAAAACCTATCTCTCATCTGTTTCCACTTCCCCATCCCACTCACGTCCCACTGCCTCTGTCATGTAGATTGTGTCAGTGGGGTCTCCCCAGTCCTGGGAGCAGAAACTTGGAGGGACCTGTCATTCCTTCCTGTCCCATGTGTCTTTGTTGGCCGTGCTACCAAATCTTGATTCATTGCTTCTTAATCATTTCTTAAAATCATCTCCCCTCTTCCTAATATCAGATACAGTGGACCCTCCTGTCTTAACTAGTTTTACTATAATTTCTTTCTAATCCATCTGCTGTGTTCTCAATCCTCTCAAGTCCATCTTCTATAATCTGAGCATATCATGCACTCCTTCATGTAAAACCCTTTGGAAACTTCCTCTCACATATGTCAGGGATGAGAACACTGGTGTCATCCCATGAACCACATCTGACCAAGTTGGTAACAGCTATTGTGTCTGCTGCTGTTGGGCTCAGCAGGATTGCTTAAATGAGTCTGATGTCGGGGTAGCCGGTTGGGTGGGAAGCTCACAGCGCAGAGCTAGGATTAAATTCAAGCTCTTTAGCATGGCATGCTGCCCATGTCTTCATCCTCAGCACCCACCAGTGTTCTGCTTCACGCTTTACCCTTAGTTCACATGGGTATGTTGTGTGTCCTTGCTTTTGTTCAAGTTGGACCCGCTTCCTTAAATTCTTTAAGTAGAAGACCCCCACTCATCCTTCAAGTACTGTTGTGGTGGGAGTGGGGGGGGGGAGGGGGCTCCTGCATATGCCTAAGTGTTCTGAGGCTCTGATGGCATCCAGCCTCCTACATAACAATGTATTACCTCTTGATCTAAGATTCCAAGTGTCTCTCTTGAAAGAAGTAATTCCAGGGGGTCAGATACCATATCTTATTTATCTCTAGTCTCAGATCCCACGCTCAGTACCTTTCATGTCATAGGTATTGTGAATTGTTTACTGAATTGAAATGAGTTACTAAATAATTTTGATGGATGAACATTCTTTGTTTTTCCGAGAGGGAAGGACAGAATTTAGGAAGGGTTATTGCACTACAGAAAATTTAGTTTGGTAAGTCAGATAGTAAGTAGACATTAGAAATTTTTGAACAGGGGAGTGGCATGATGAAAGTGGTATTTTTAAGAAAGGTTGATCTGGAGATGACCTTTTATTGCCGGTTTAAACTGCTCTTGGGGAATATAGGTGAGAGCAGCAGCAGTGGAGGAGAGGGAAGGGCAGAGACAGGCACACAAAGCCATTCTGAAGAATAGCTTCCTGAGGCTTTGTACTTTCATTTCCACATTTGCTCAAGTGGGATGTGCTTGCTGGCATGGTTCCGAAAATAAAATGGAACATAGATGTTATTTTTATTTTTGAAGAAGGAATATTTCTGTAAAACACCTAAGTCATCCATTTTTCATAATTATCTGTTACTTATTTGAAAAGAGTGATGATGAGTTTAAAAATTAAAAAGCGATTAGCTCTGCAGACCTAGCTTAAAATAGTGGTTTTTATTTTAACACATTTTGAAGTAATTGTTAATTTTGAGGAAAACACTTCATTTTACTTTTTCAGCCCCCTTTTATTTTATAGTTTAACTCCTCCATTCTGATTGTCTCCCCTCTGCCCCTCACCGTGGACATTTGTATTTGGTATATGACTCATGTGACTGTGTGACAGTTTATCGTCCATTTGTTTGGGGCCAAGAGCTCTAGTCTGCTTTTGCTTCATATTAGTCATTATAAATTTAATTTACAGTTGCTTTGTTGTTTTTTTCTTTTACAGGGTTATGACTCATTGATTAAAAAGGACTTTTCCAAATACTTTGCACTTTTGATTGTGTATTATGGATACCAAGGAAGAGAAGAAGGAACGGAAACAAAGTTATTTTGCTCGGTAAGCATTTACTGGGGAAATTGCATTGGTACTTTAAAATAATGATTGAGGGGCCTTTGTCCTGAAGCATTGCTTGACATGTTGTGCTTTGTGACTGTTCATAAACTGAGCAGGTGACTAGTAGAAGTTTAGCATACTTTGGTCCTTTTTCTCATTTATATTAGAGGAATGTTTGGTTCTTCTCTGTCTTTGACAGTTCTCTCAGGCCAGTGCTGCTTAGGGAATCTAGCTGTCATTATGCATGGAAGATTGCTAGGAATCCCATGTTGGCAACCCACATTGAATTTTAAATCCTAAGAGCTTAGTTCTTGTTGCTCTGTAGCTTCATTAGTTGAACTATAACTAAAAATGTATGACATGTTTAAAGCTTACCATCTGTGGAGAGTCTGTTACTAAAAAAATATTTTTGCAGGTAGATGGAATGGATGACATTCTGCCACTGGGCTGTGTGTCATTTTTTAAAGCTTGAACTCATGCAACATAGATATATCTGTTGGCATCTGCCTAGCAGTAATCTAGTCTAGGATCTGGTACTGTTTACAGATCTAAACATCTATATGACAGTCACTCACTAATCATAATAAAATGAATGATAAAACATTTCTAAGTCATTCTGATAGCTGGCATGTTTTCAAACTCAACGTGAGTTTTAAGTAGGTTTAAAATGATCCTTATGGGCTCCTGAGTTGAAATACTTCCTAACTGAATTCAGCTTCATGACCTTCCCCACCCCTAGTCTCTGCTCATTAAAGATCATTTCCTGTTTTCCAAATATGAGTCTTGGAGACTGAAAACCAATGTTTTGTTGGTGTTTTTGCCCAGAAATCAAGCGAGGCTTTAGACTGTTAATGGAAAAAGGAAGAAAACAAGCATTTAAGGAACTGCTGTGTGTAAAGTACTTAATATTTTACTTATCTTTATAATAAGCCTACAATTTAGGTTTTCTCACTATTTTACCAATGAGGTAACTAAGAATCAGAAAGTAGGTATTTTGCCTATCTCATGCAGCATTAAGAGTCACTGTTCAAATACAGGTTGTCTCCCAAAAGTCTACTCTGACCAGTAATAGTAAACTCTGAATAAAGGCTTTTGGAAAGCAAGAAATAACTGCTAATGGTAATGGTATCTTCCAATATTAGGATTACAGAGAATAACGGGATTGTTTGGGGAAGGAAGAAATGGTACATCTATTAGGAAAAACATTATAAAACTAGAACTCTTAGAGAAATGAGAATGATATAGTGTTTTGAAAAAAATGTTTTACTCTAAGTTTATTATAGAGTCACATATAGCTGTTAGAAATAATAGAGTCCCTATACCCTTCGTCCAATTTCCCATGATGATAACACCTTACATAACTACCCTATAACATAACAAGTAGGATATTGATATTGACACAATCTACTGACCTGACTCAGATTTTACATGATTTACAAGCATTCATTTGTGTGTACTTGTATGTACTGGTATGTATTTAGTTCTGTGCAATTTTATCACACGTGGATTTGTGTGGATATAATCACAATTGAAATATACAACAATTCTATCAAAAAGATCCCATATGCTACCATTTTGTAGTCACATTCACTTCCTCTCTCTCCCTACCATCACCTGACAACCTCTACTCAGTTTCCCATGTCTGTAATTTGTCATCTCAAAAATATTGTGTAAATGGAATCATATAGTATATAACCATTTGAGGTTGGATTTTATTTTCACTTAGTGCAATTCCCTTTATGTATTAATCCATTCAGATTAATGTAACAAATGTCACAGACTAAATGACTTATAAACAACAGACATTTATTCCTTAACAGTTCTGGAAAGTGAAAGTCTGAGATTAGGGTGCCAGCATCGCTGGCTGATGAAAACCTGCTTTCTGGTTCATGAGACACCATAGTCTTCTTGCTGTACCCTCACATAATGGTATCAGGTATCTTTTATAAGGAAACTGATTCCATTTATGAGGTATTACTTTCAAGACCTGATCACCTCCCACATGCCCTACCTCCTAATACCATCACTTCATGCTTTGGGTATGAAGTTTCAAATAATGAATTTTGGGGGAATGCATTTAGGCCATAGCACTTAAGGTGGGCCCAATATGGGGGTCTCCCTCATGGCCTAGGGGCTAAATCTCAGTGCTATCACCTTGATGGCCAGGGAGCTAACACACAGACAGACCTCTTCTGTCTCACATGGATCTTCTGTCTCACCTGGATCTGCCTGTTCTGCTCTCCACTCTCTGGTGAAGCCTCTCACCCCCAGACCTCTAGCCTATACTCCAGTTCTTCTATGCATAAATTAAAATAAAAATTAAAACAAAAATTCTTATTAAAAAAAAAAGAGGTGTCTAAGATGTTACTTGTATCGATAATTTGTTCCTTTTTTATTTCTAAATAGTATTCCATGTTGTGAATACTTAACCATTTACTCATGAAGGATATTTGGTTTGTTTCCAGTTTGGAGCTATTACACATAAAAAGTGCTAGGATCATTCATGTACAAACTTTTGTGTGAACATACGTTTTTGTTTTTCTGGGGTCAGTGCCCAGTTGAATCACTGGGTAAAATGATAAGTGGATGTTTAATTTTGTAAGAAACTGCCAATCTTTTTTTCAGAGTGACTGTACATTTTACCTTCCTTCCCATCAGCATGTATAACTGACCCAGATTTTCTGAATTCTAATCAGCATTTGGCATTGTCTTTCTTTTTAACGTCAGCCATTCTATTTTTTTTTAAAATACATATTTTTATTGTTATTTATATCTTTTACATTTTTTATTCCCCTTGGGTAACCCACCACCAATTCACCCGTGATCCATCTCCGTGGTCCCTTGTGTCCTTTTCTACTCCATTTTGTGCCTTTATCCTCCCCCTCCCCCCACCCCCCCAAGTGTCTCTCTCCTATTTGGTTTCCCTATAGACCTGTTAGAAGCGAAACCATTCGATATTTTTCTTTTTCTTTCTGGCTTGTTTCGCTGAGTATGATCCCCTCTAATTCCATCCATGTCACTGCAAATTGCATGTGTTTATCTTCTTTGAATGCTGAATAGTATTCCATTGTGTATATGTACCACATCTTCTTGATCCAGTCATCTATTTTTGGACATCTGGGCTGCTTCCATACCTTTGCTATTGTGAACAGTGCCGCAGTGAACATATGGGTGCATGTATCCTTTTGGATTAGGGTTTTTGTGTCCTTTGGATAGATTCCCAAAAGTGGTATTGCTGGGTCGTATGGAAGCTCCATGTTGAGCAGTTTGAGGAATCGCCATACAGCTTTCCATAGTGGTTGGACCAGTTCACATTCCCACCAGCAGTGTAGAAGAGTTCCTTTTTCTCCACATCCTTTCCAGCATTTGTTATTGCCTATATTTTTAATGTGTGCCATCTTCACAGGTGTGAGGTGGTATCTCATTGTGGTTTTGATTTACATTTCCTTGATTATAAGTGATGTTGAACATTTTTTCATGTATCTGTTGACCATTTGCTTTTCTTCTTTGGAGAAGTGCCTTTTGAGCTCTTCGGCCCATTTTTTGACTGGGTTATTGGCTTTGTTTTTGTTGAGTTGTGTGAGTTCCTTGTAAATTTTTGTTATCAGTCCTTTATCAGATGTATCGTGTGCAAAGATCTTTTCCCAGTTGGTAGGGTGTCTGTTAGTTTTGGTTAATGTCTCTTTTGCTGTACAGAGCTTTTTATTTTGATGTAATCCCATCTGTTTGTCTTGTCCTTCACTTCCTTCGCTTTGGGGGATGTGTCTTTCAAGATTTTGCTGAGATGTATATCGTGTAGAGTTTTGCCTTTGTTTTCTTCTATGCATTTTATGGTTTCAGGTCTTATATCCAGGTCTTTTATCCATTTTGAGTTGACTTTTGTGCAGGGTGTGAGGTAGTAGTCTAGCTTCATTCTTTTGCATGTGGCTGTCCAATTTCCCCAGCACTATTTATTGAATAGATTGTCCTTGTTCCACTGCATTTTCTTTGCTCCTTTGTCAAAGATTAGTTGTTCATAGATAATGTGGCTTTAATTCTGGGTATTCTATTCAGTTCCATCGGTCTTTGTATCTGTTTTTGTTCCAGTACCATGCTGTTTTAGTTATTACGGCTTTGTAGTATAGTTTGAAATCAGGGAGTGAAATTCCTCCGTTTTCTTTCTTTTTAGTCAGGAGGGCTTTAGCTATGCGAGGTTTTTTGTGGTTCCATATGAATTTCATCAGTATTTGATCTATTTCTTTGAAGAATGTCATTGAGATTTTTATTGGAATAGCATTGAATCTATAAATTGCTTTTGGTAGGATTGCCATTTTGATAATGTTAATCCTTCCAATCTATGAGCAGGGGATATCTTTCCATTTACTTGTGTCTTGTATTTCTTTCAACAGTGTTTTATAGTTTTCTTTGTATAAGTCTTCTACGTCTTTTGTTAGATTTATTCCCAGATATTTGATTTTTTGGTTTCGATTTTGAAGGGGATGGATCTCTTAATTTCTTCTTCTTCAGATTGGGTGTTTGCATATAGGAAGGCTACTGATTTTTGTGCATTGATTTTGTATTCTGCTACTTTACTGAACTGGTCTATAATTTTGAGTAGTTTTTCTACAGAGTTTTTAGGGTTTTGTATATATATATTATCATATCATCTGCAAACAGAGACAGTTTAATTTCTTCTTTTCCTATTTGGATTCCTTGAATGTCTTTCTCTTGTCTTATTGCTCTGGCGAGGTCTTCCAGTATTATATTGAAAAGCAATGGTGAGAGTGGACATGCTTGCCTTGTTCCTGATCTTAGTGGAAAGTCCTTCAGCTTCTCACCGTTGAGGATAATGTTGGCTGTGGGTTTGTCGTATGTGGCTTTTATTTTGTTGAGGTATGTTCCTTCTATCCCAAGGATTTCAAGGGCTTTTATCATAAATGGATGTTGCACTTTGTCAAATGCTTTCTCAGCATCTGTTGATATGATCATATGGTCTTTATTTTTCTTTTTGTTGACGTGTTGGATTACATTGATTGATTTTCAGATGTTGAACCATCCTTGTGTCCCTGGAATAAATCCCACTTGGTCGTAGTGTATTATCTTTTGGATGCATCGTTGGATCCTGTTGGCCAAGATTTTGTTAAATATTTTTGCATCAGTATTCATTAGGGAGATTGGTCTGTAGTTTTCTTTTTTTGTATTGTCTTTGTCTGGTTTTGGTATTAGAGTAATATTTGCTTCATAGAATGTGTTTGGTAGTAATGTCAGCCATTCTAATAGGTATGTAGTGATATCTGGTGGTTTTAATTTGCATTTCTTTGATGGCTAATGAAGTTCAGCATCTTTTCATGTGCTTATTAGCTATCTGTCTGTCTCATGTACAATGTCTTTTTATAATTTTTGTCTGTGATCTAATTAGATGGTCTTTTTTTTGTTGTTGAGTTTTGAGAGATTTATTTTTTGATGTATATCAAGTGTTTTTTTAAATTTTGAGGGTTTTAATGCATTCTAGATATGAATGCTTTGATACGTGATTTGCCACTAAGTTCTCCTAGTTTGTAGATTTTCTTTTCATCCTTTTTAACAGCATCTTTTCCAGAGTAAACATTTTCAATTTTGATGCAATTCAATTATTAGTTTTTCCTCTTATGGGTTGTACCTTTTTGGTGTCAAGTCTAACAATTATTGGCCCATTCCTAGGTCCTTCATTAAGATTTTCTTACATTGTTTTCTAAAAGTTTTATTGTATTATCTTTTATATTAAAGTGTGGTATCCATATCGAGTTGATATTAATATGAGATGTGAATTTTTTTTTAATATATATTTTTATTGTTATTTATGTCTTTTACATTTTGTATTCCCCTTGGGTAGCCCACCACCAATTCACCCGTGATCCATCTCCATGGTCCCTTGTGTTCTTTTCTATTCCATTTTGTGTGCTTTTCCTTCCCTCCCTCCGCCTCCCTCCCCCGCCCCTTGCTGATTGTCTCTCTCCTATTTGGTTTCCTTATAGTCCTGTTATAAGTGAAACCATTCGATATTTTTGAGATGTGAATTTATGTTAAGGTTATTTTTCTTTTTGTTTTGCCTACGGATGCCCTACAGAGTAACTTTTAAAAACTGTGGTGTCTTTTCAGTCTAAAGCCATACTGATTCCAGGGTAATTGGAGGGTCAGAAACAATCTGCTCAAAGTAAATAACGTTTCATTTCTAAGATGCAGTAGAGGGGGAGCCCCTAAAACTGAAACTGGAAAATGAAGTTGTTCTGAAAGAACAAAACAGTTTGTTCAACTCAGAAATATAAAATTTAATTGTCATACTTGCCTTGACCTCTTGTAAAAAGTATTCTAACAATGAAAAATAAAACATATCCAAATAATAAGTAAGACTAACTTAGGGAGAGCAGGACAAGGGCAAAAATGAGCAGTGTGTTAACAATAAGTCAACTTGATGACTTACTAGGAACTGAGATAGGGGCGGAGAGAAGAGGGTGGTGGGGGAAAGAGCAAGCTCAGAGTTTAGCTTTTATAATGCACTGATCAGCAGCCACAAATGGTCAGGTCATTAAAACCATAAGCAAACTGAAAAAAAAACATTATCAGTAAGGAGACAGCTAAAGTTATAAATCTTTTCAAATGCCTTCTGACTAAACTGTGGTATTCCATAAGGTGGAATCACCAAAAGAATCTACTTGAAATCTGGTTCCTGAAAACACAGGGCAGATTTCTCAGGAGCAGCTCACCTAGGAGCAGTCTAAGCAAGATCTTCAGACAAGAATGTGAGTCAGGTCAAGTTTAAGGTCGAATGGATGCAATCACACAACCTTACACAAATGTCTGCTAGGATGCAGAAGAGAGCAAGAGGAAGATTTCTCCTGATTTCTGCCTTCTGTCACAATATGTATCTGAAACCATAAAAATTGTTCTAAATTCTATTCCTCCCCATCCCCTGTCTCTTTTCCCTTCTGAGCTAACCTGTTTCCTCCGTGTGCTATTTACTATGTGGTTTCATGAATTTTATGATTTTGTTGTTGATCTTTTCCTCCCTCCCTCTGAATTTAACATTAAAAGATCCCATTTTAATAATTTTGGGTTAAGATCAATAATTTGAGGATCGTCAGTCATCTTGATAATGCCTGTGTAACTTCAAATTTAGGGATGACTTGACAACATAGTAGATGGATTTATTCTGGGTAAACTCTAAGGACTTTTTAAAAAATATTTTTTTATTTATGTATACAATAGCTGGGGTGTAGGCAAGAGGTGTTGGAGTGGTGAGAGGATTCACCAGAGACAGAGTGGGGAGCAAAACAGGCAGATCGACTGAAGTACACTGCTGAGGGGAGCTGAGGGCAAGGCAGGAGAGGTCTGCTGCACCATGTGGGAAGCTCCTTGGTGGGGGATTGAACTTGTGCTGCAGTGGCTGTGAATAGCTTCATAATGCTGAGACTTAACCCCTCGTGCCACCAGGGAGGCCCGCAGCTCTAAAGACTTTTAAGGGTCTCCTGGCACTGGCCCACTTGGTCAGCATCTTTAGTGTTGTTATGCCAGTTGCTTATCCCAGATCAACTGATTCATGCAACCTTTGCCCAAATTTTTGCAAAGAATCTGTATGTACAATATCTGTATGTCATATATGTGTGTCTTAATTTTGTGATACTTGACAAGTCTTGAAACCAAATGAAAAACTAAATTATTAAAGCAGATTATACTTTCTGTTCTGTCTGCTGGAATGAGCGTCACATTTTGGCCCCTGTGTCCTATTCCTTCTTATAGATAGAGCAGGTATTTCCACACAGGGCTGTCTTCTCCCTACTCATTCTGATAGTTTTTGAATTTTGCAGAATTTAGAAACCATTTAGTGATTTTTTTGTAGTTCCTTTATGCTCTTTGTATGCTTGAAAATTCTTTAAACATATGTTTTCACTGATCAAGGGTTAATTTAGGATATCTAACGTTTAACTTTAGTTAACCCAAAGTGGTATTTTGTAGGGACTTACCTTTTCCCTCTGATAATATCTGCAGGCCTGCAGTAGACAGTGAGAGGCTCATCAGTCTACTGTGTATTGTTCACTTCAGTCCCTCGTCCCTCAACTTGCTGGCTGCCTCCCACTCTTTCCTGCTTGTCAGGAAAAGCAGAACTGCACTACCACCTACTCTCTCCTCTTACCCACCCCCTTCAGTCAGTAGTATGCAGCAGGGAGGGGCTGATGCTCTTCTTTCTGCTTCATCCCCCACTCCCACCCCTGAAGGATGTGGAGAGCAAAATACATCTTCACTTCCCTGCTTCTGACCCTGAGGCCTCCCACTAAGTCCTTTGAGCCTTCAACCTGTCAGCAGAAACCTAGTGTTTGAAAATCACTCCAGTGTATAACATCGGCCAAGTTTTCTAGACTTCACCCTGTATTTCTTCAACTGTTAATTGTGACTATTAATAACTCACTAGCAAGATGGCTTGATGAACGTGGCATCCCATTTCAAACTGGTGAAAAGGAGCCCAAAGGTTGATTAGCACCGAACCAGATCTGGTCCCTTGCCCACACTGATTGAGGATAGACCCTTTCTTCAGGAAGGGGACCGGGAATCTGATATTTGAAGCCACTGTTCATGGTATACATACCATACAGTGTACCGTGTGACTGCCTCTCTCCTTCAAGCCAAACCAAACCAACATGGCTGCGAGGACTTAGGTAACATGTACAGAGTTCCCAGCACAGAGCCCACAGTCATTCATCTAGGATCACATCACCCCTAATCTGTGTTTGCCTGTACCTTCATCTTCACCCAACTGCACCTTCATCTTCACCAAAAGGAATCCAGTTCTTCATTCCCTGCACCCGTCTCATGAGCTACTCCTGTTATTCAGATCATGTAAGCAGGAGTTACTAGAGTAATCCAAAGTGGATTCATAGTTTCCCAAAGGCACATTTTTTTGTTATGAGCAGTTAGGGTTCCAGGTTATCATGTGGTATTATGATATAGCCAAAGGGCTTTGAGAAATCTAAGGCATCCTTTTTATTGGACACATGAAGCCAAGTGTCCATGATGTGCTAGAGCGATCAGGACACTTTATCTGTGCTAACTGGTCATCCGGACCTCAGCACCGGCGTTGCTGGGTGCACTCTCATGTCCTTGTGGGTTTGCGAGAGGCATTGACCCTTTTGCTCTCCTGGTGATTAGAAGTCCAATTGGTCAACTTTAACCTTGAGTACATCTTACCCAGGAGGCAATATAAGTATTGTCCTCTTCCATACATACTTTGATATGAAAATGATTGGGAGAACTGGTCCAAATGATCATACCAAGTCTCTGATACCTAAACATTTTTATCCTCAAATATGATTTCATTGCTGTGGGAATTTAGATTCAAAGGGTTAAATATCTTCAATGAGATTGCACAGTGGGTGGCCAAGACAGGATTTGAGCCTAGCTCTGTTCTTCTCCTGCCCAAGCTTCTCTGAGATGTTGCTCAGAGCCATGTGGTAACTTAGTGGCAGAACAGGGCTTGTAGGTTGCAGGTTACCTGGCCTGCTGCTGCTGTTCACAGTGTAGATTGAAAGGTTTCTGGAGGCAGTCCTGCTGGCTTAACATTAATGTGCACCACTGTGAATTAATTGGCAGAAATGTGTTGTAAATTCTAAAGGAGACTTTTTCCAAAGCAACTTTTTGGTCAGTTGAAGACAGCTATACTATATGTCTTATCAAATTTAGCCATTCATAATATAGTTAATGTCTGAGTATTATCCAACTAAGGCAGTGGGGAAGCATGTAGTCTTTGTACCCCACCTGTCTAAGTCAGGCTTTTGCAATAACTGGCAAAAATGTAATGCACTTTGCTTGCTAGCATTGCATCTTGTCTAAAAGAGTAGCTGCCTATAATAGAAATCGGTGCACATTTGGGCAGATAACCTGAGCTTGCCCTCTTGGTCAAGTACAGAGTCTAAGATCCAGTGTAAGGCATCACCTGGATGGGTCTGGCTAGTTGATCTGTAGCACCATGAGGGCTCAGGGAGCACTCCCTCTGCAGACCCACAGAAGCAGTCTTTGAACCCTAAGAAAGTGCTGTCTCTGTGATAGGTCTGTGCCAAGAATTAATGTACATATGGGTGGAGTGGTGTGATATGAACTGTTGCCCTTCCTTTGATTAACAGTAAGTAGATTGTTTTTTCCTGCTGGCCAAGGGCCATCAGAAAAGAACTGTAATATGTCTGAGACTTAAGGAGAAATGATTACCAGTTGCTAGATTCCAATATTCAATCATATCATTGGTTTTAATTGAGTTGGTTGATGAAATGCAAATAAAACTTTTTTTTTATCATTTTTTTATTCATATCTTTTACATTATTGTGTATTCCCCATAGATTACCCACCACGGATTCACCCATGAACCATCACCATAGTCCCTTGTGCTCTTTTCTCCCCCATTTTGAGCCCTTTTCCTCCCCCTCCCTTGCGGAATGTGTCTTTCTTATTTGATTCTCCTATATTCCTGTTATAAGTGAAACCATTCAATATTTTCTCTTTCTTTCTGGCTTATTTCGCTGAGCAAGATCCCTTCTAACTCCATCCATGTTGCTGAGAATTGCATGTGTTTATCTTTTTTGAATGCTGAATAGTATTCCATTGTGTATATGTACCACATCTTCTTAATCCAATCATCTATTTTTGGGCATCTTAGCTATTGTGAATAATGCTGCAATAAACATAGGGGTGCATGTATCTTTTTGGATTAATGTTTTTGTGTCCTTTGGGTAGATTCCCAGAAGTGGTATTATTGGGTCATATGGAAACTCCATTTTTAGCAATTTGAGGAACCGCCAGACAGCTTTCCAGGGTGGTTGGACAGTTTGCATTCCCACCAACAGTATAGGAGGGTTCCTTTTTCTCCACACCCTTGCCAATATTTGTTGTTCCTGTTTTTTTTAATACATGCCATTCTTGCTGGTGTAAGGTGGTATCTCATTGTGGTTTTGCAAATAAGTGCTTGGTAAATGTTCACTCCAAATCTTCTTAATAAATTGGTTAATATTTTCTTTTCTCAGTTTCACTCTAGCTACTGATTCTAATAAATGTTAATAATAATAGTATCTGTTGCTACTTTACAAAGTGTGCTCACATGTATCCTCTCACTTTATTCTCATCACTATCCTATGAACAGATGTAAACACAGATGATGACTCTCCAGTTCAGGAGGTTAAATAACTTGCCAGATATCACTTAGTCTTTAAATGGAGGGGCTGAGTCTGAGTCCCAGTCTCTTTGTCTGTATCTCGGGTTGTTTTTCTTCATTCCATTGTCTTAGTTTAAATTGCATTATGCTAAATTGCATTTATGCATTTACTTTGTCTAAAAGGAGGATTAGAACATGTTGTTGGCATCATAATGTGATAAGTAGGAAAAATTGCATGTGGGTTTAGAAGCAGAATGTTTCAGTTGACTTTCCTGGAAACCATATTTGATTTTAATTTCCAAGAACCATCCTAGAGGACTGTTGTTACTCTTAGGGACACGTGCCTGTAGTAGCCACAGCACTGCCCAAGAATGCTTTCATGTAGGATCTTTATAGCTCTTATTTGTGTGACTTTGTGTTAATTGTCTCCCCAAATGGGTCATCTGTAATAATTCAGCATCTTTTCCATGTGCATTTTTAAATAGTGGTTGGCCTATGACAAGTCTTAAATATTTCTTAATCAATGGACAGACTGAGAATATTTAAAACAGCTTCCTTAATGGAGAATACAAATGGTCTGTGAGTCTTAACTTGTATCACTACAAATTATTCAGTATTCAGCAATTTTATTAATCTTAAAAAGATTAAGAATATCTTATCATTTCCTATGAAAAAGCTGCTTGTATCTTATTTGAAAATATTTCTAATTACCAGTTAAACTCTTGCATGAGCTGTAATGTTAAGGCTTGTGTTTTCTATTTTCTTGATTGAATTCAGATGAGGTAGCTCTTAAGGGAACATTTACATACTGCCTATAATTCATTAGTGGGAAAATCACTCATGGTCAAGTTTTATCTAAGGTTTTCAGGAAATCATTAACTTTTTTCTACAGATTAATAAAAAAAAGCTTATAAACATTTAGCCATTAACAGTTAGACTTATGCTTTTTGCACCATTTTTTTAGGATCTTGATTTCATTCCATATAGAATACTGCTTTTCAAGCTAGTTTACAACCCATTGGGGAATCATGAAACCAATTTAATTTATAGGAACCAGCATTTTTTAATGGATTGGAATACAGTAAGTTAGTATGGACTAAGCTAGACTGAACAGAAAATATCACTGTGTTTTATGTAGTCAAAATAAATATTTCATTAAAATTTTATTTAAATATCTACAATTACATATATGTTGAATCAAAATTTGAAATTATTTTTTGTTGTGAACCTTGATCAAAATATGACTCATTGATTTGGAGGAGTCTTTGGAAATTGGTATACTGGAAATGAGGTTATTGTTCTTTACTGAAAAATAAATGTCTTTCAAAATTGTTGATCTAGTGCACACTAGCCAATTATTCAAAGACACCCATACATAAAATAGCTGTTACATAGATCTCCTTCCCTGCAATGAAGTGTAAAGGATCCCAACAAAACTGTTTTCAGGGATCAAGATTAAGCATATCTCCTTTTAACCTGAAAACCCAAGCTGATGTAGATTATTCCAGATCCTGGAGGGAGCTATAACCTCGCAAAACTGGAACTGTGTGGTCACAAATTTGGGCAACTTTTACTTTGGGGTTCTCAAATAGGTTTTTCCTCTGTAGAGTTACTTTCTAGCTGTGGGGACTTGAGTATAGTTTTCTTTTCTCTAAAGTGACAATAATAATAGTACATAGCTCTTAAGGTTATTGAGAGGATTGACTGAACTAGTCTTTAGAATAAATGCTAATGAAAAATAAACACCAATGAATTTTTATATAAAAGCATGCTGCTTAAATGAGGAGTACAGAAAATAAATTGAAAAAAATAAGAAGAATAAATACATAGGGCACAGATTTTATATAAATTTCTGGGAATTTATATATCCCTTGAGCCTTGTGCACAAACATGTTCTAGTCAAAGATTTAAGAGAAACCCAAGATCCAAGACTCCGAAACTCTGAAGACAAGGAAGCACTTGAAAATAAATGATGATTTAAGCCTCCACCACTACCCCCCTCCCCCGCCTTTCAGTGTTGTTGCTGATGATGTTGTTGCTCTCCTGAATTTGGACATAAACTTGGCACTGACAGCTTGAGATACTTTTGTGACATGCACTTAATTCCATTTATTGTTTCTTGGTACAACCCCTTATCAGTAAGAGAAAGTTAAATTCTGAACCAGAAAACGCTTTGTATTCAACAGCTCTGAAATTTCATAGCACGGGCTTGTAGTCCAGCAGTTGATAGTTTTCCTTTCTTCCCTCCTCCACCTGAAACTTGTATCTGAAAATTTCAAGTCTTCACCCCCTCTGCTTTCTTAAGTCAAATGCTAATTGCATGTCCTCCCACACATCTTCCCAGATTAGTTTTTGTAAGGCACAGTTCAGATATGTCACTTCTGTGTCCTAAATTCTCTCAAATTTGAGGTTCTGTGCAATATGGCTTATTCCGATATTTCTTTCTTTATCTTCTACTTGGTTTTCTGTACATTCCTTATACTTTGCCTCCTTAGAATTTTTTTTTTCATGATACAAAACACCGTTCATCACTATCTCATATACAGTGAGGTCAGACTCTGGCAAACACGTTTTTAATTGTGACACTGACTCTGTGAGTCCTGTTCTGTTCCACTTACTCCTTTAAGGCCGCACCTCATCTCCTGGCCACCCCTAGATTTGCTCTTCCCTGCCACTGGACTCAGGGAAATTATGGGGGGTCCTTCACACAGTCTGCCTTTGGATATTCTCGGAAACACTCTCATCATCTGTGCTCTTCTTGTCTGTTGCTATGTCCTGTCCTTTTTCATATTGTTCCTGGTTATTCACTGGGAATGACAGCTAACATTTGTTGAAATTTGCTATGTAACAGTGATTGATTTGCATACTCATGTAATCTCATAAATATCCCTTGAAGTAGGTCCTATTATCCTAATTACAGATAAAGATGCTAAGCCTTATTATAGGTGTTAGGCCATTTTCCCAAGCTCACGTACCTGTGAAGTGGCAGATCCAGGAATCAATCCTAGTGGACCTGAGTTCCCAGTCATATTCCTCATCATTATGCTGTAGTCTTCATTCAACTATGATAAATTGAATTTTATTCAGCCAAGTCATTTATCCATATAAGGCTAAGTGGGTCTTACTAATCTAAATGAACAATGCATTTAAGTACTAAACTGGTAATTTTCTGATTTTCAGTGTAAATGTAGTCTTAGGAATTTTAACCAACAAAAAAGTCAACTCTCTTTTGACCTTTCTCTATATTTTAGAAGTTTGTCAAGAAATTCTCTATGATTTTCTGTCTAGATTCTGGTTGGAGACCCTAACAGATGAAATTCTCCTAGCTTGAGTATTTCTCGTGCAGAGGTGATGAGCCATGGGGCATGTGTTCATTCATTTTTGCTTCCCTTTTCTTTCATTTACCATTTCACATATATTTGCATGAACAAAATGATTAAGGTTCTTTTTTTTCCTTCACTCATTTTGTGATACATAATGACAATGAACATGCAGTTGTCTGCCTCCTTATTTTAGCTTTTTGCCTCTCATAGATGAAAATGGCAGTAAACAGGATAAAAGGCCAGGTTTAAGGGGACCGAGCAAGACACAGGCTGGTCCATCCATGCTTGCAAATTTGATTTAGCTCTGAACAAAGGAGACTGAAGTGTCAGCATCAAGCATTGAATCTAAGTCCTCAGGACAATAAGGAAGGTAATTAGTTGGATTGGGGACCGTCTGGGTCTCTTCCCAAAGCAATACACTATCCTGCATCTGCTGAGGTAGAGGTAATGGAGAACCAGAAGGATTTTCTCTTCTCAGTAGTTCTGTTACTGCAGCCATACAGCTGATTTCACTTGAAGAAGATTCAAAGATAACTTTGAGGTGGGGATATCATGGACGGAAATGAGAAATGCATCATGATGGCTGTGTGACAAGAATTGTTTAGTCGTGAATGGAAAATAGGAAGTAAATTTTAACATAGAAAAAAAAGACAAGAATATAGATTATATCAGAATATATTTATTAATATATCTGTGAGATATGTGACAGACTAAATGGCCAAAATATGATCATGTGAATGTAGGAAACAGTTAAATTAGAAGCCAGTTTTATTCATGCTTTAAACATTCTATACTAAAAAAAAAAAAAAAGACCTGAATTATATTTGTAAATCACCCTATGGTGATTACCCATATATTTTTAAGAACACATCTATTGTACAAAGCAACATAGAATCAAAATTGACTGATTCCATTTTTGAATTGGTGGAATGATTTAAATCTAATCACTGTTGTGAATGATGGGAGCTAAGTAATTAATCATCCTATTAATTTTTTTCTGGGAATGTGAGACTGTGTTACTGTTGATTACAATAACCATGTTCATCACAGTTTAGACCCAGAGGTGGTTTTGTTTTAGAAGTTGCATCATATACAGTTTAAAGCAGTTAAATTTTGATAGTTCGGATTAACTTTGTTAGCACAGCAAAAAGCTGAACAGCAATTTGGTTATTTCATTTCAGGAGGTAATTGGAGCAGATGTTGGTGAGGTCATTGGGGACTGTGCCATATCCATTTCAATGACTCCATCATTCTTTTAAAGTAGGGGATATTTCCTCTTACTGTGCTCAATCAACTGTTTTCACTAAATAATGAGAGAAATTTAACTTTCCAACCACAATTTTGGGCTTACATCATCAAGATTTTAGGATATTTTTCTTTCATAAGAATAGATATATTTTGGGTCCTCCCTGGTGGCATAGAGGGTTAAGTCTCAGCACTATGAAGCTACCCACAGCCACTGCAGCACAAATTCAATCCCTGGCCAGGAAGCTTCCCACATGGCACAGCAGACCTCTCTTGTCTTGACTGCTGCTCCCCTCAGCGGTGTTATTTCAGTGGATCTGCCTGTTCTGCTCCCCACTCTGTCTCTGGTGAATCCTCTCACCCCCTCACATCTCTGGCCTGCACTCCAGCTTGTATGCATAAATAAATGCTTAAAAAAAAGAATAGATATATTTTAAATGTAAAAATGAGTTATACACAGAGGTACACATATATATGCACAAATACACACTGTGTTTCTTATATGAGATTTTATGGGGTTTTAAGATATAAAAGTTAAAAAACACATATTTAAGTGTATTTTTATATACTTACACATGTAAGTATATAAAATATATATACAGTATATATTTTTAAGTATGTATTTAATTATGCTTTGTAATTGTCCTATTTTGACAGGTCATTGAAAACAAGATATAAAATTAATTGCGCTATGAACCTATTATATTTAATCTGTACCTTCCTATTTATTTTTAAGGCATAGGAAGACCCTGCTGTCATTTAAATAGACGATTGTTTTTATTGATACAAGCAAATACTCAAAGATATTTCCCAGTTCTTTCACGTAATCAACTGTAAGATTTTGTTATTCAGTCATATAATGTTTATGCTTGGATTTTGGAATGTTTTAATATGTTAGGAGAGAAACGTACGCACTGTTTATATTTCAGATAGACCTTATGTACCTACACCCCAGGGAAGAATATTGGACACAACAAATGTGGGTCTGCTCCTCCGAAGATTGATTTTCACAAAGATATTAAACAGGGAAACACTTAAGTGCATATGCCATTAGGAATTACTGTGTTTACTATGAGGGAAACTAGCAGGAAGTTATAAAGGTATTGCCAGTGCAGTATTCACTTTAGAAAGGAGTGATGTTGAAAGACAGCCTCTGGAGAAAAATGACACTTAAGCTGGCCCTAGATATGAGCAGGAATTTGTCAGATCTCTGCGTTTAGGAGTAGAGCTTGGAGAAATGAAAAGTAGAGGCCTGTTCTAAGTAGTGGAAACACTTAAGCTCAAAGACCTTACAGTGGGAAAAAGCTTGGCAGATTCCTAGATTTGCAAAAAGACCAGTGTAGCTGTGGCTGGAATAGAGTACTTTTAGGTAGGATGGCACAAGAAGAATGGAGAGGGCGACTGGGGTGCAGCAGGCAAAACTTTGTTGATGTTGTTTAGGAATATGGATTAATTACACGCTACAGGAATGAAGGAGCTGTTAAATAAAATGGGAAAGCCAGAAAAATCAGTTTTGAAGTGAATTTCAAGAATTTACATTTGGTTGTATTGTTTGAGATGCCCATGAGACATTCGTGCAGAACTGCTAAATGCAAACTTGTGTGAAACTAATGAAAGAGATTGAGAGGGAAATGTAAGTTATGTTGATCCAGGCCATAGAAGTGGATGATAACATATAGGAAGAGATTCTAAATTGTAAAGGGAGTGAACTAAGGCATTAGAGTAGAATTGGCTAATTTAAACATCTAGTGGTTTAATAGGATAAGATCCAGAAAAGTTGGAATCATAGCAGTGGGGAAAGAGCATGTCAAGGAGGACGGAATGATCAGCAATTTTGAAAGCAGTGAGCGGCAAACTGAAATGAGGGCTGGAAAGAATCCATGAAGTCTGAGCAGTTGGAGGTCACAGCAGGTTGGTTAAAAGCAGTTTCAGGGAAGTGGTGGAAGAAGTCAGCTTAATGTAAATGAAAGATAAGGGAGAGGCGATTCAGTGTCTAGTCAGTTCTTCTGAGAACTGGACTGAGAGGGGAAGCCAAAAACGGGCCATGGCAGGAGGGAGAGTGGAGGTCAAGGAAGTGTAACTTTCTAGAGGCAAGGGAGGGAGAGGAGATGTGAGATCATATTTGTTGGGTGAATGGGTGATGGGAATGATCCTGCAGCAAGGGGCCCTTCAGAGAGGTTAGCTTGAGGACTAACCCTTATGTAAAGTCACAAGGACATTAGCACAGCGACATACAGGAGACGAGCCACACCAGGCTGTCTGCACCTGGTCCATCCGGGGCTTATAACATGTTGTACAGCTGAACTTGTGAGTATTGGTGGTATTATGTTCTATTGTGGATTGCTCGCTCTGTGCTTGAGCTTTACAAATTTGACCTCATTTAATCCTCAGAACAACCCGTGAGATAGGTGGTAGCATTTTTTTTAAATTGTTATTTATGTCTTTTACATTTTGATTCCCCTTGGGCAGCCCACCACCAATTCACCCGAGATCCATCTCCATGGTCCCCTGTATTTTCCTCTCTTCCATTTTGTGCCCTTATCCTCCCCTCCCCCCCCCCCCCCCCCCCCCCCCCCCCCCCCCCCCCCCCCCCCCCCCCCCCTCCCCCCTCCCC
>PVIJ01008643.1:0-29481 GCA_004024925.1 Scalopus aquaticus
TTTTTTTTTTTAAAGATTTATTTATTTATACATACAGCTGGGGTACAGGCCAGAGGCGTGGGGTGGCGAGAGGCTTCACCAGAGACAGAGTAGGGAGCAGAACAGGCAGATCAGAAATACACTGCTGAGGGGAGCAGTGGGCGAGGCAGGAGAGGTCTGCCGCACCATGTGGGATTCTCCCCGGCCGGGCGTCGAACTCTCATCGCTGCTGCCGACAGCTCCACAGCCCAGTGCTTAACCGCTGCACCACCAGGGAGGCCCTGTTCTTAATCTTATTGTGCCATAATATGAGGACCTGCAGGAGAAACCCAGCAATTGTGAACAGGACTTCCTGGTTTGTTTTTCCCAAAACACACTACCTCAACTGGTCACATGATGGGGGGCTTGAGAATTCTACTCTATAATCTGTAATCTGTCTTCTTCAAAACACAAGTTAATGACCTGTATGCCTGATTCATTAAATAAAGGTTTACGAAGGATCCACTACGTCTCATCTTCCAGACTCCTCCAATAAGACTGGATGTTCTGAACTGGGGCTGATCACCTCCGAAACAAACATCTAACCAAACATCTAGAATACCAAGTAAGCCTTCAGTGAGGTCAAGAGAAATAGGAATTCTCATCCACTAGAGGGGAAGGGGGACAAATTGATGGAGCAAGAGGGAGAGAAATTTTCTAACAGTCATCAAAAAATATCTCTGGAATTTCACTTCATATATGTGAATTGTCATGTGACCAGGCTTACCCACCACAGCAGTTTTGTAATGGGAGGATATTAGAAGAGTCTAAATGTTCATCAATAGGGATTGGTTGAATAAATTATGGTGCAGACATTTGTTAAAAAAAAAGAGAGAGAGAATGGTTGTCAGGTGGAGGCTATAACATGTAACAATTAAAAAGCAAGCATTCTGGGGACCTCCGTGGTGGCGCAGGGATTAAAGACACAGTGCTACCAAGCTAGTACCAGCCACTGCAATGTGAGTTTGATCCCTGGCCAGGGAGCTGACCCACATGGCACAGCAGGCCTCTTCTGTCTCAACTGCTGCTCCCCTCAGCAGTACATTTCAGTAGATCAGCCTGTTCTGCTCCCCACTCTGTCTTTAGTGAATCCTCTTACACACATCCCCCACACCTCTGGTCTACACCCCAGTTCTTGTATGCAAAAATAAATAAATCTTTTTTAAAAAGCAAGTATTCTGTAGCCAAACTATTTGGGGTCAAGTTCTAGCTCCAATGACTAGATGTGTGACCATTAACTAGGTATTTATCCTCTTGAACCTCAATCTTCTTACCTACAAAATTGAGGGGTATGAGGATTATAATAGCATCTACTTGGTAGGATTATTGTGAGGGTTAATACATTAATAACTACATTTCCAGGTTAAAGAAAGCAAGGCCCACAACAGCATACTTAGTAGGTTACCCTTTGTGTACAAGAGGATGGAAATAAAGTCTGCATATACCTAGTTCTCTATATTTGCATAGAACATTTTTTTAAAGATTTACTTATTTATGCATACAAAAGTTGGGGTGTAGGTCAGAGGTGGTGGGGGGTGAGAGGACTCACCAGAGACAGAGTGGGGAGCAGAACAGGCGGGTCTACTGAAATACACTGCTGAGGGGAGCCGTGGGCCAGACAGGAGAGGTCTGCTGCACCATGTGGGAATCTCCCTGGCCAGGGATGGTGAATCAAACTTGTGCTGCAGTGGCTGCTGATAGCTTCATAGTGCTGAGACTTAACCTTGCGCCACCAGGGAGGCCCCGCATATAACATTTTTGAACTGATACAAAAAGACCTTTGACATTGGTTTTTAGAAGAAGAAACTGGGAGACTAGAGGAAAGGTTAGAAGAAGAATTATTTATATATAGTTTATATATAGATGTAATATATATAATGTAGTTTTTTAAATTTTAATGTAGTTTTAAAATTGATGCAAAAGTCATATAATATAAAATTGGTTATTTTAAAGCAGACAACTAAAATAAATTGAATTTTAATTTTTTAATACCAATTTATTCCTTTAATTGTGACCTCTCCATTAGGTATCACCACTGTATGGAACCCACTGCCATATGAATTTTAATTTTAAAGCAAGAATCTTTAACAAGACCTTGCCATTTGCTATCTGCTTTTCTTGGCGTAGGTTCCCAAACTCTCCCATCCATCACGGTTTACTCACAATATTGGCCCTGTCTTCGCTAGAGACGCTGGATCCAGTCTAGACCTCTTCTGAAACTGTCCGGAACAGTATGCTGCCTTTTTTGAACTTGAGTATGTCTCACACTCACTGGAATAGATCCTGATCTCGGTCTTCTTCCCCATAACTATTGCCCAGAGCGTCTCACAATCAGAGGCCTCCTGACCTCGTGTGCTTCTAGATATACCCTACATGAATGTCCTCAGAGCTTTGAAGAGATTATCAGATGGATAGAAAAGCCTTCAGGACCTGACTGAAACACTGAACATTCCTGAACCCTGGAAGCCCCTGGGACAAGGAAACTGCGCCCTCTACAGGACTGTTTAAAAAGTGGTGAGAAAAGGAGGTCTCAGCATTTGCTGGGAAGTTGTACCGAACTCAATAGGTTGTACAAACTACTCCCAAAGGGGCAAGAAAATGCATTTTGAAGAGAAGGGAGGGAGAAGGTTTGGGCTTGTGGGGAATCACAAAACCCAAAGAAATAAAACAATGGCCCAAGATCATAGCGTCCTGTGATTTAGTTCTGTAACATAATGTGATTTCTGAACACGAGTTCTAAGCCACCATAGCCTCATGCAGGCAACTTAAGCTGATTATTTCTCAGCTTTATCTTTGTCTCTTTTGATCCTGTAAGCCAGCCACAATCCATTTCAGAGCTCCCTTTCGTGTTTTGCCCCTACTCTGTGGGCTGAATTGGAAGGCTCCAGGATGTTCGAAGGCCCTACCAGGTCTGCCCTGAATGGGACAAGCTGTCTGTCTCCCCGACCTGGCCCCCTTGCCTGACTTGTGTGTTCCTCAGCAGGAAAGGTGCCTGGCTTAGAGGCTGTCAATTTTGGCCTCTAGTCACTCTGTCTTCCCCTGTGCAGTTGACTGGCGTGGTGATTCCCCACAGATGCAGCTAGCTGAATCCTCACCCCTGGGGAGAGGTGAGGGAGTCCATTTCCCCAGCCCTGCAGCCATCCAGAAACACCTTGGCTCCCTCTCCTAACTACTCTCTAGGCCTCTCATATGTAATGACATCCGTAGTGCTCTTGCCTGATGCAAAGGTGGGGCGACTGAGGGAGAACAACTCACGATGAAAAAGCAACCACTGGGCCTCCCTGGTGGCGCGAGGGGTTAAGTGTCAGCACTATGAAGCTATCTGCAGCCACTGCAGAGTTCAATACCCAGCCAAGATTCCCACATGGTGCAGCAGACCTCTCCTGCCTCACCCGCTGCTCCCCTCAGCAGTGTGCTTCGGTGGACCTGCTTGTTCTGCTCCCCACTCTGTCTCTGATGAGTCCTCTCATCCCCCACCCCACACACCTCTGGCTTGCACCCCAGCTTGCATGCATAAATAAATAAATCTTTTAAAAGAAAAAGCAACCACTTATTTATGACAACATGCAAAACACAAGGGCAGATAAAAACCTGGCTGTACGGAGAGACCCAGCCTAATTAGGATTAAAAGGTGGTCCTGAGAATATAGGCACTAAATTTATGACAAATTGAAATCCTTACAGACTTCGTGTCCACACTCCTGAAACCGTCTTCACAACTTGGAGAGAGCCACAGGGGACTCCTGTCCTGAGATGTGGGGTTTCTCTCCCTGCAGCTGGATGGATTCCAGGAACTCTCTGGACTGGGCCCCACCTATTTGCATGCCAGTGTCCCAAGCTTGGCCAAGAGGTTCGTTACCTTCCCCCTTTTTGTTGCCAATGGAATTGTATGCTTATATATTGTAATGTGAGTTCCCCTAATAAATTTGTATTGTGGTTACATGGATTTGGCTTGAGTTATAAGTGAAACTTTCCTGCTTCATGAAAGTTAGCACTCTAGAGATCCAGAATCTGATAAAACAAGGTCTCTTTTAGGAGACATGGAAAATCGTAAATCATGTCCAGCCCTCTTGGGAGACAAAGAAGAATCAAGGGGATATGGCAAGTGTGGAAGAGAGTTGAGATGATTCTCTCTACCCCTCTTTGTTTTTCTAGGCTGGTAAATGATCAAATTAACATCAAACATATTGACATGAGAAAAAGACATACAAAAATGTTTAATAATAATGTGTGAGCAAGGGGACCCCAAACCCTTTCGATCATCTGTACACACAACAGCAAAGGAGGCATACTCTTAGTGTGAAAGACTTTTAATAGGATTAGTGTGCAAAGAGAGGGAGAGCAAGAAGAAAGTATTTTAAACAATAGTTTCCCAATAGACCCCCCCCGCAAAAATACAAATCCCCTCGTTGGCAAATGCTAAGCCAAACAATGTCGGCCAGAAACGTTTCCATACGTCTAAGGCACTTTCTGGCAGAGAACTACAAGAAAGGAGGTAGGGAGGTTCCGATAGCTGGACAGAAGGAGAGAAAGAAAATGCAAAATATGTCCCATTAAGATAATGGCTGCCAGTGTCCCTGCCAGGACCAGGGGCAGCCTCCCCACATCTCTTCTAAGTCTGTGTGTGTCTCTCCTACAAGTCCCTCTTTTTTAAAAAAAAAAAAAAATTATTTATTTATGCATAAAAGAGCTGGGGTGTAAGCCAGAGGTGTGGGGGTGAAAGGACTCACCAGAGACAGAGTGGGGAGCAGAACAGGTGGATTGACTGAAGTACACTGCTGAGGGGAGCAGCGGGCAAGGCAGGAGAGGTCTGCTGCGCCATGTGGGAAGCTCCCTGGCTGGGGATCAAATGCGTGCTGCAGTGGCTCCTGATAGCTTCATAGTGCTGGGACTTAACCCCTTGTGCCACCAAGGAAGCCCTCCTCCAAGTCCTCTTAACAGTACTAGGGTGCAAGTCAAAACAGGAAAAACAAGCAACTGGGCTCACCTGCTTTCCACATTGTATAGGTCCACATGGCTGCTCAGACCCACCCTAGTTCCCAGTAGCTCCCCCACTTGGGAAATCTTGTTCATGTCATGCTGGGACTCTAATCAAGGCAGCAGTGCAAAAGTGGGAGTGGGGGAATAGTGCCTCTTCTATGTTACTCCTTTCAGGTGTATCTATAATAAACTCCATCTCCTGCACTGGTGAAGAGGCCCAGTAAAACTGAGTAACTCACCAAAAAAGGTTAAAGTCACCTCCTTAAATAACTTCGGGTAAAACAACGGCTGTCGTGGAGAGGGGAAGGTCACTGATGGCAGCTACCAGGAAGTGTACAGTCTATAAAGCGATGGCTACTATAAAAATTGAAATTGCAGCCCTCTCCATTGGTAAGAATTAAAGAAATGTAGTCTTGCCAGTAACAGTTAAAGAGATTGAAACTTCCAGGTATTTGGAGGAAGAAATTTTCCCAGTCTTACAAATGAAAATTTCCCCTTTACACATGCAAGAATATCTGACAAAAGGACAACTGCCTCTCAAATTTTTCAAAACCCCTCCTATGAAATCTACCTTATGCTAAAGAGACATATTTTGGGGTGCTGATTTTGTTTCCTATACAAGCTCTCCAGGATTGGACAGGTCATGTGACTTTTTGATAGCAGGCAAAATCACAGAGAACCAAAACTGATAGCAGGTGAAATGAAAGGGTGCCCGGGGACCCCAAACTGTTAAGAGGAAAAGCCCATGTTGCCCATTCTGAGGGCCCTTGCCACCTGCACACCCAAAGGAAAGTTATCAGACCAGTGAGCTCAAAGATATTTGATAGAGAGAGAAAAGAAGTATGGGAGAAAAAGAATTTCACTGAACAGACTTCCAACCAAACTCCAAAATCCCCATCCCCTTGGGCCAAGCCAAATTGGCACAGCCCAGGGACAGGGCTGAGTCCAGAGAGTCCTGTTGTGCCACTTACCTGCCAGCAACAACCCCAGCCTGCTTGTTCTAACAATTTCAACTACTCTATGCCTGGCCAGAGGGGAGGGAGAGCATCAGCAGGGCTATCACCCGCCAAAAGTCCCGTGCGGGGTACAGAGTCAGGCCCCCTCGTTTCTCAGGTCCTTTAAATGATTGAGTAACTAACTACAGGGCAGGGGTAATACAGAGACCCGACTGCTTCTCAGTTTTCCTCTCTCCCCAGCTCATAGTCCTAGTGTGGTGTGCGGGCTTGGGGGTGCAGGGGTGAGATGTGGAGGGAGAAAGCAGCAGGTGGAAAAACCTGCTATTTTGGTTGACTCTCCATTCCAAATTTCTCTTGACTCATTCCAGGATAATAGAAGGTAAGATCTGGCATCTGATTCAGGGGTCATCTCCAAGGAGAGAGAAATAAAAGCTTGTTGACATTTCAAGAGGATACAACTTAATGCTTCATACGTCAACAAGCTTATGAAGACTATGCATCACAGAACAAAAATAATGCATCATTCCTTCTTGAATTTTAACTGAGATCAAAGCTTCAAGTTTAGAGCTTAGCGTTTCTGGTTAGGGGAAAGTGGGACCCGGTACCCATGCTGTTTATTCTCTGATTGGAAGAAAGCTGGCATGGAATTTTCTTCTCCTTTCAAGTTTGCTCGGGGCTGCATCTGGTTTGAAAGCCAGGCAGGGTGGCTGGAGAACGCCACTTTTTCACGGAGCAGGGCCACTGGCATTCGCAGTGTAAGGATCTTACAGGGAAGAAGGAAGCTGTTGCTGTCTTGAGGGCCAGGGCACCTTCTCAAATAAAAACAGGGCAAGTATGCCTCCCCTGGGATATTTGATCTTTGCTCAAAGTGCAGTCAGGCCTGTTTTGAGCTTGGCAAACCCTTGCCTATTCACTGAAAACCTGAAAGCCTTATTGTTCAGGTGGCGGTTAGAGGACCCGAGGCTGTGAAAGGCCCACTGTTTTTAGTCTGAAATAGTTGTCTGCCCCCAGGATAAAATGTAATCAAATTGTGTATTAAAAATCCCTTTTTCTTGTCCAAAAGCAAAACGAGTACATAAGGAATAGACATGGCTAAGCTGCAAAGAAACCTCTAACAGTTTTTACAGAGGAACTTTTCTGCTTGAGCACCGTTAACGATCAGCCATTTCCCCTTTTCCTTCCAGTACACTGGAGCCTATTCACCATTCATTCACCTGGTCTCTGGAATGAATTCTGAGGCTGCCAAGTAAAGCACCAAGCAAGGCAATCTCAGACTTTGCAAATATCTTATTTAGGCTTAAGAAGTCTGAAAAGAAGTTTTAGGGCTCAGCTGAAACGGGGCCCCAGAATGGGAGGGTGTTCATCTTCTCATCTCATATGAGACACCATCAACTGAGGAGAAACTCTTAAGAGGAACTTAATTTGGAACCGTGTAGGGCCACAGAAGTAATAGGTTCCTTTTTAGAATGATTTCTCTCTGCTCTACTTTTTTCCTTGTTTCCTTGTATTGGCAGGGTAACATCTTCCCCCACCCAGAGGAAAAGCTCTGCCCTCTGTCATATGTGCTGATGTATGCATTTATTGTATTGATAATGCAGCGACCTACTGATAGAAAGGTGGGGGCAACTGAAATAGAACAATTTGATTATGATCAAAAAGGAACCACTTGTCTGCAAAAACACTGCTAAGCAGACATGTAAAAAGACAAGAACGGATAGAAACCTGAATGGGCTGAGAGGCTCTAAGTCAAAATTAACAGGTGGTCTTGATAATATTCTGAAAAGTGGTATAAATATAGTCACCACATTTGAGGCAATTTGAGATGCTTCTGGATCCCAGGCTCATAGTCCTGAAACCTTTTCTAAGCTTTGGCAAGAGCACTAAGGGACTCTCACGCTAAAAAGTGTAGCTCCCCTCCCTGCAGATGGACAGATTCCAGGAGCTTCCTGCATTGGTTCCTACCAACTTGGTGCCAATTGAACTGTATACTTACATTGTCAAAACGTGGATTCTCCCAATACATTCATATTGTGGTTACATGCATTTGACATGAGTTGTAAATGAAATCTTCCCACTCTGTGGAAGTTAGGATAAAATAGTAGAGATCTG
Source organism: Scalopus aquaticus (assembly GCA_004024925.1). Classification (NCBI taxonomy): domain Eukaryota; kingdom Metazoa; phylum Chordata; class Mammalia; order Eulipotyphla; family Talpidae; genus Scalopus; species Scalopus aquaticus. The sequence continues at coordinate 8,063 of PVIJ01008643.1, forward strand.
ATAAAATACTTCTTGATCAAAAAAGGAGCCTCCTGCCCCAAACGGGTTTGTGAATCTGACAAGGCAGAACACAGAGGGAGTAGAACACATACTCTGTCGTGAGGTAAGAGCAAGTGTTGGGGAGGATAAGCCTATATCCCACGTGCTTATCCACTAAGGCAAAGAGATACTTTTGTTGTTGAACCTTATAAATGTTTTCAGGTGCCAGCATCCAACATAGTTATTTTCAGCTTACAATCCATTATGGGTAACAGGTTAAATAAGGAGTGGTTTTTAAGGAGAAGGGATCCCCCTTTATAACACTGGTCAACATTGAGATCGTTACTGACTTTAAAAGGCCCTCATCTGTAGTATCTTGGTGTTCTGAACATGAATATAACCCTGAAAATTTTTTATTAGCTCTCGTTTTGAAGATACTTCATATAATTCATTTTGTATGTTTCACCGTGTAAATTTATCCAGTAGGACTACAACAACATCCTAAATCAGCAAATGATGTAATATTGCATCGCATTGCATAATACCATCATGCACACATCATCCAGAGTTGATTGCATCATTTTCTGATGCAATGAAATACTACTGCCACGCGGCTGCTGTAGTAAGCTGACATCAGCAGTGCACTATATAAAGCCCTGTCGGAAAGATTGAGCATTGAAAATACTTCAGGCTTTGTGTGAAACAGTTTAAGCTACCGTTCCATAGAACTGTTATTATTTTATCCATTTAGGCACAATACAGAATAGTAATGCTTCGAAAGTGCGTTAATAGCATGGGCAATTTCTGCTCTATTTGTGGGGAAGTGACATTTGCCAACCAGAAGAAAAGTGTCACTTCTCAAGTGAAGAAGGCTTATCATCTTTACTTCGGATGCAAGATTGGTGACCAAGACATGTCTTGGGCCCCGCATACACAGCTTTCACAGTGGTGAAATGGCAAAAGACCATCAATGCTGTTTGCAGTCCCGATAGTGTGGAGAGAGCCAAGCAACCACATAAAAGACTGTGACTTCTGCTTGGTTCCTCCTCTTTCTGGCGGAATAACGAAGCAAAAGAAGTTGAGAATAGTCTACCCAAACATTCTGTCTGCATTGAGACCAGTTCCACATGGTGAGGGACTTCCTATTCCAGAACCTCTAGCAGAATATTCTCTTGATTCATCTGATGAGAACAAGGGTGAGCCGACCTGTTCTGTTCCATCAGCATGCAGTGATCCAGATTTTCACTGTGTGCATCATCAACCCCACACAGACAAACACAGGAAGAACTAAATGACCTGGTTCGTGATTTGGACTTATCCAAGAACAAGGCAGAATTGCTAGGATCAAGACTCCAACAATGGAATCTTCTAGAAGAAGATGTCTCAATTACTTTATATTGAAAGCGCCACCAGCAGTTGGAGACTTTCTTCAGAAAGGACTCTGGTATTCTGTTCCAATATTGAGGGCCTCGTGAATGCCTTAGAAATCACTCATGACCCACAAGAATGGAGACTATTTCTAGACTCTTCGAAACTGAGTCTTAAGGCTGTGCTTTTGCACAATGGAAACCACCTTCCATCTATTCCAGTAGCGCATGCTGTCCACATGAAAGAGACATACAATAACTTAAAGCAGCTACTGAATTCCATTGAGTATAACAAGTACAGCTGGCACGTCTGTGGTGATTTGAAGCTAGTTGCCCTTTTAATGGGACTGCAGCAGGGCTATACAAAATACATGTGTTTCCTATGTGAGTGGGATGCCGAGCAAGTGAATTGCACTACTTGCAGAAGGACTGGACTCGCAGACAAAATGTAGCAGTTGGAGAGAAGAATATCCAGCACCCAGCTCTGGTCGAGGCTCACAAAATCCTGCTACTACCCCTTCACATCAATCTAGGTTTGATGAAGAATTTCGGGAAAGCCATAGACCAGACCTCGCCAGCTTTCTGATACCTGCATGAAAAATTTCCTTGACTCAGCGAAGCAAAGATTTAAGAGGGAGTTTTTGTGGGTCCTCAGATTCGAGAGCTCTTCAAAGGTGACCGGTTCGACAACTTGCTGCAGGGTGATGTGAAACAAGCATGGAATGCTTTTCGCCTAGTGTCTACAAACTTTCTTGGGACTGTTAGAGCAGAAAACTACAAGGAACTAGTAGAAGACATGCTGATGCAGTATCAGAAACTTGACTGCAATATGTCTCTAAAGATCCACTTCCTTCATTCCCATCTGGAATTCTTCCCTGAAAACTGTGGTATGGCTAGAGGTGAATATGAAGAATGTTTTCATCAAGACATCGCATCAATGGACAAAGATACTAGGGAAAATGGTCCACTACAATGCTGGCTGACTACTGCTGGACACTCCCCAGAGATGCTCCTGAACAGCTGTACAAGAGACAAATGAAGAAATCTAAGTAGTAGTCTATGACTTGATTTTTTACAGGTATTAACCGTAGGCCTATTAATATTGGCATGCATTTCATGATGTAAACATCCATTTATTGCAGATTACAAAAAGAACTAGAGCCAAAATTAGAATTTGACTGTCATATTCGTGTTGAGCACATACAAATTGATAGAAAATGACTAATTTTATTTCAGTAACATGACTTTTGTAAAAATTTGTTGATCAGTCTAATAGTTCTGTAATATCACTTAGTTGAGCTGAATTTCATTAAATGCCTTATGGGGCATTTCCATTTTTTTTTCTTTTTTAAAAAAATTTATTTATGCATATAAGAACTGGGGTGTAGGCCAGAGGTGCGGGGGGTTAGAGGATTCACCAGAGACAGAGTGCGGAGCAGAACAGGCAGATCTGCTGAGGGGAGCAACGCATGGGACAGGAGAGGTCTGCTGTGCCATGTGGGTCAGCTCCCTGGCTGGGGATCGAACCCATGCCGCAGTGGCTGGCAATAGTGCTGAGACTTAACCCCTGTGCCACCAGGGAGGCCCCTTCTTTTTTTCTTTTACTACGCAATTTTTTATTAGGTACAAATTTTACAAACACTACTTATTGGCAGTAACAGCGGGGCAGAGAGCACTGTGCCTTCTCCAAGCAGCTTGGTGACAACCACCAAAAGCCAAGTGGAACCTGTGGCCCTTCCAAGATCGGGGCCGTTGTAGCCAGCAGGGGTCAGTCCCCACCTCTCCCAGCATGTGTGGACTGGCTGTCAGGACTTCTGATCGTTTTATGCAATGGATTAACGAGGATAACCTCAGAGAATCGGTACATGGTATCTTTGCCGTCTCAGTAAGTACTCGGGACTCTCAGAGCCCCATGGTGGTGTCCAATTCCCTCCTTAGAAACAGAATAAGAACTTGGAGCCAACAAGCTGGCTTACACCGTGGGGGACTGGCTTGCTGCAGCTTTCTTAGAAACTGGGTGTTTGTGGCCTGCAGGTGCACATGAATCCGCCTCATGACATACCTTGACTTGGTCTTTCCATTTTGCAAATCCAGTACTTGAGCAGGCCAGGTGGGGAGGGAGAGTGGGAGTTGAACAGCCCTGAGAGATGGTGATACGCAGGCAGCGCGCCGTGAGAGGAGGGCTTGTCACAGTGCTGGGTCCTTCCTCCACAGCCCTGGATAGCCTTGGAGGTGCTCATCTGGCTTACCTGATGGCTGCACCAGACAGGAAGGAAGGAGACTTTTTGCCACCTTAACTGTTTCCAGTTTTCACCAATAATGCTTCAGTAAATACATATAAATTTAGTTTTGTATATTATCTGATTGGATTTAGTTAAGACAATTCCTTGAAGTACATTTCCTGGATCAATGTCACTTGTATATTTGCATTTAAAGAATAAAAAGGAAGGTAATTTAGATGTTGGCTGAGCTGGTGCCCCATGCCTTTGAGGTCTTTTTCTGCCCTTTAGTCAATCATTTACATATCTACACAATTTTGGAGATACATTTTCACACCTCCAGTGTGCATGATTCATTCACCCTCCAGCAAACCTCCCTTGTCAATGTCCTACATATTCCCTTCCCTTCACCATCCCCTTGTCTCTCCCCTATTCCCTCTGGTTCTGATATCAGGGTAATGTTGGCCTCATAAAATAAGTTGGGGTTGAACCTGGAAAAACTACAGTTAATTACAGCTTACTGGTTAATTATCCTTTCAGGGTTACGTATCCTACCTCCTCCTGCTCCCCAATCTCTCCAGTTCCCCCCCGACTCACCTTTTCAATGTTCTGATCTGGAATCTGGGCTTTACTTATGCCATCCTCCCACACACTTTTATAGCTGTATTCACATCCAAGGCTAAGCAGTGCGTTAACGTCCGGAGGGGGAAATACGGGAAACTGTTGAGACTTGTCACGGTCTTTTCCAATCTGCCTGCTACTAATTACATTTGAAGCCCTAAAACTGCTGTTCTATGCATTTTATTGAGACTTTATAGTTGCATTCAGAGAGAGACACAAACAAGAGGGTGCTTCCTTTATCTTATTGGGAACTGGAACTCATAAGTCTAGTTTCAATTAGTAATAGGAGTTTTAGCTCATTTTTCACTTTACCATATCCTAATCCTCTTCTTTTGACATATACTGAGATCTCATAAAAGTAAAAAATTGAAGAACTCAGTTAATAACTTTACCATCTAGAAAACATTATTTTTCATTTTAGTTCATTTTGGTTCTCAACACCCACAGCCTTTTTCTTCTCTTAGTCCAACCAAAGAGCAGACAGGAACACAGGCAAGCTGCTCTGTTTTATTAAGGTTTTGGTCTTTGCAATGAAATCAGGATTCCCTTAAAGGTTGTGCTTGCATAAATTACAGGACCCTTTCCTGACATTTCTCGTAATGAATGACGTGTTTCCTTATGTCCTTTACATTAAGTGTGGGGGTCATTAAATATCCCACTGTACAGGAGAGAAACCCATGATCCCTCAATTGAAGAATTCTGGAATTGAAAGTAAAAGAGATTGTGAGAGTTCATAGGTAAATGGCCAGAGTGAGAGATGTAATAAAATCAAATGCCTGCCTGGTAAGAAAACAGTGGTAGAAGTTGTGGTAAATTTTCCAAAATAAGCCTATTCTAGAAATTTTATTTAAAATTTGAGATTATCTAAAATTTATCCTCTAGGGAGGTCATTACACTCAACTTTAGCTAATTATTAGCAGGTAGGAGCCTAAGGCCTGTGTCATCGGATCTTCCAGTTTTTCAAGAGAAGTCAAATTCTAATTTTCCTGTGAAATATTTAATATTGGCTGTTTCTTCTGTGTGGGCCAAATAAGGACAGCGTATGTACTGGATACAGTACGTATCATCTGACTTTAGTTTAGGAAAAGGTTAAAATGCAAAGGAGATAGATCCCTCCCATTTTCTATGCTTAGTCAATAAACTCTGAAAGAGATCGTGTACCTATTTATACACCAGTGGCAAGCATTACAATTCTACAGAAAGAGAGTTGGCCTAAATAGACATCTAAAGTGCATGACATCAAAATTAAAAAGCTCAGGCTCTGAAGTCTGTAGAACACTCCACTACAGTAAGTCCTCCACACTGCTCAGAGGTTCATGGAAAGTGTAACTTTAAGTGCAAAGACTGTATTGAAAGCAATCTTACTGGTTTTGGTTAATTGATACAAACAGGAACTAAATCCCTAAGGCATATTTCTGGTCACAAAACTATCACCAAATTTCTAAATAAAAGAACACTTTTAATATTAAACTACCATTTATATTCTAACCCCAGTTCTAGATCGTTGGTGGCCATAGCTTTTATCAGCTTGCTCAGGGCCAAGACAGGAACCCACAATGGACAGGTCATTCCCTTCTAATACGCACTCACACACTCCAATTGAGACACACCAATGAAACTAAGATGCGTTACCTTTGAGATGTGGAAGGAAATCAGATTACCCAGAGAAAACCCATACAAACATGGGGAGAATGTGCAAACTCCACACAATGGGGCAGGCTGGTAATCTATTTTCCCCCCTCATCAACATATAATGAAGTGATTTTGAATGAAATCATGTCACTTGAGGACCTATATGTAGCTTTTTGATGGTCTGACCCATTTCACCCAAATGACCTTTTATTATGGTAAGTTACTTAACCTCAAAATCCTAGTTTGCTGAGGTACAATGAATACCATACCCACTAGCCATGTTCGGAAAATTAAGTGTAAGTTGTTTAGCACTGTGACATGGAGTTATCTGAAGGTCTTTTTGAGTAGCAGTGATATGATCAGTTTTAGGAGAATCTAGGTGTTGTAGGCTCAACAACAAAGACACTAAAAGCAGAAAGAAAACAGACAGACTGGATTTTGGCTGAGTCCAGATTTGGAATCTTAACAAAGGGAGTTATCTAAAACTTGGAAGATGGGTGAGATCAACAGTATGTACATATATAGAGAAGATGCTGATGTCAGACACATGGAAAGAAGCCCAGAAGCAGAGAAGAAAATGTTCAGAGGTAGGAGTAAAAAAGGAATTTCCAGGAATTTCAGTGCCTCAGAGCACAAAGTTTAAGCAAAACTAGCACTCATTTTCTTAAAATTTATGATTGTATTTGGCTTCTACTAAACTTTGGGACAACTAGCCATTTAAGTCTATTCAGTTGATGTTTTAGGTACATGGATGAATAAAACAGTATCTTAAATTTGAAAAAGATCATTTTATACTTTCATATCTTATGCCAGGAACTTAAAGGTATTTTAAATCTTCTCTCACCCACATCATCTCGTCCCATAGTTGTGGTTCCAACTATGTGGCATGGTTTCAAACAAATTCACTATCTTGGCCACTGTCTTGCTACTATCACTTTAAAACTAATGTTTAGAACTAAACATCACACTCCAGGTTTGGTGCATCCAATGCCAACCATAGGGCATTCTTTCATTTCGGGTATCATTTAGATATCCTCTGCTAAAAGGATTCCAATGCTATTTCACTAAAATTAGGTATAATTGGCAATTTTCTCTAGTCCCCCATTATGCACCAGCAATAAGCATGGCTTTTGCCTACAGTATAATGCAGACTACAGTGAAATAATTCTTTCAAAACTCATGACCGTATTTCTCCAGAACCATGTCTTGTGACTGAAATAGGATAAGGTCAAGTGGCAGCTTTGTATTTAACATGAAACCAATTTGTTTTGTTTAAAATGTTATTCAGGTAAGTTAGTTATGCAATTATGTCCTATTTTCAACATAATACACTTAGTAAGATAAAGGATGGTTAAAATTACTTAGGCTACAGTAATCAATAAAACTGCTTAGGCAATGGGCATAATGTGAAATGCTAAACATCCCAATTTATTGCTATATACATAGGGGGGCAAGGGTGACGGAGGAGAGAGTAATACCTTTAATACTAAATTAAAATGTGATTTAATCTTAGACGAGTACATTAGGGTCATTGTCATAAAAGCGTTTGTTAAATAAAGATCCATGGACTACTTGCATCAGAAAAAATCTAATTTGGAGTGACCCTACAGTGCTTGTGAAAACTGCAATTTCCCTATGTGTATTGATAAGGAATGATCTCCAAGACAGTAGATGAAAAAGGTGCAGAACAATGTGTAGTTTTTATATAAAGAACAAAGGGGTGCACACACCCACGCTCACCTGTGCACAGACCACGTGTGGACGGATACAGAGAGAAAACAGTCTATCTGGGGAGAGGAATCTTGGAAGGTAAAGTGGGGGCCAGAAGACTTATCCTATGCCGTACATTCTTTTTCATTTTTTGTCTTTCATGTGTATGAACCAGCCATTCAAATAAACACCTCAGAGAAAGCCATCTTAGAACTGGGTATCCTCAGGCATAGTCTGGTACTACTCAGAATCCTTGAAATTAGGATGTAGGAACCTTAATTTTTAATTATCCACAAGATATGCATTAACAACACTTGAAATGTCATGAACATTACTCTATGACACTATAAAATTTTCCTGTTAGAGGAAAATTAAAAATAAGCTGTCAAATTCAGTATGAAAATAGAAGCTTCATTAAAGGGGTGGTTTATAACTTAAATTTGTAACATACAGACATTACCATGTAAAAGAATTATGCGTTTTATCAATAAGAAAAACCGATTTAAAAAGTAACGTTGACTTAAAAGAAACCAAAGATCCTTTGCCATACTGTTCATGCAATTTTGTACTTTCAATTCTAGGTGACGCAAAGAAATAGAAGAAAAAATAGATGAAATAATAGTGAAGACAAAAAAAAATCTTATTTGAAATGTAACTAGTGGTAGGTGAGGGAAATCAATGTTTTCCTTGGGTTATCGTTAAATTTTTGTAATATAAATATGGACCAATAATAAGGAAATAAGCCTACGTGCGGAGAACAATAACTGAAAGTAAATTAACAACTACTGCCAAGCATTAAAATTAACAACTACTGCCAAGCATTAGAGGATGATAACCAATGCTTCTCTGGAGTAGTTTATATTCTTCTTTAAAAATTGTCAAGGTAAAAGATACTAATGAATATTCAAGTTGTTTCCACAAGATGGGTAATGTGGGTACAAAATTGCATGAATAGTATGGCAAAGGATCTTCGGTTTCTTTTAAGTCAACATTACTTTTAAATCGTTTTTTCTTATTTATTGATAAACATTTAAGCCATGCAAAAAAATAGTGAAGTAATCCTTTTAGCAAAAATTTCAAATGGCACTAACTGTATACCTGAATGAAGACTCCCAAATGGAACATGGAATTTTGAAACACTGGCTGGAAACACTGAAGAGTATAACTGCAAGACAAAGGAAGTAATCTGGCAAAGTGCTCAGCATGAAGTTATAAATCCAACTCTGAAGTCCTATTGCTCAAATTTACATGTGATCTTGAATTACTTAACCACTCTGGGGTTTAACTTCCTAATTTGAAAAATAAGAACTATAGCTCCTTCATTTATTTTCATTGTTATGATTCCCATTTTAAATGGGAAAATGTGTGAAAATACCCGTTACGGTGTCTGTGATTCATGTGTTATAGTAGATGTCCAGTTCCTTCTCTCTTAAGAGAACTGTGAGAAACAAGATTCTATTTTACTGGAAAACTAAATATTCAAAATGGTAAACTGAGAACCAGAAAGTTAAAATTATGTGCTCAGGCAACAAACAATTGTCAGGTTTAACAAGATGTAAGTACAAATAAACTTGAATGTGGTTTTCCTGAAGCATGAGTCACTTCAAAGCAAAATTAGTTTATGATATTAATTCTAACATATAATACATTTAAGTCATTATATGAATTTAAGTTTTTATTTTTGTATTTCACTGTAGTGCTGTGACAACAAAATGACATCTGTGTACCAGAGCATATATACATCAACAGTAAGATGTAACTTCTCATTACACCACTGCTAAAATATTTAGCTTTTTGTAGGACACATTAAGCATGTAAGATGGCCACACCAAACAATTTTTTGTTTTTTCCTTAGATAATCTTAATTTTTGTTATCAGTAATACTTTATCAACCTCACTGTTAATATAACTGTAAATTATCTGGGTGATGAGGTGTGGGGGACGGGGAGGAATCATTCAACTGTGTTATACTGTAATAAGTCGCTAGAGTAATCTCACACACACCAGTAAGGGAACTGTCATCATAATTAAGGGCTGGTTACTGTTGTTAGTTGCACAATGATAAAGTTCTTTTGAAAATATTGGTTAGCCCACTAATATATGAAAAATGCCCTTTCCATTTACGCAGAAGAAAAAAATATTCAGAAAGTTATTTTTGGCCTTGCTATGTCAAAAAGTCGACTGTACAAAGATCTACGTGTCAAACCTAAAATTATAATTTTAAAAGTCTATTAAAAACAAAAATGTCATGCATTTTTATTATCAATTATGCAGAGGCTTTAAAACTGTTGCAAGACCATATAGTATATATTAGCTTTTATACTGCTAATGCACAACTAACAGCAAACTTGATTAGATTAACAGAAATCTGTCTTAATTACACCTTTATATATCAGACTAGAGAGACAAATGCCACAAGATCTGCAGAAACATTCGGTTCTGAGCACTTAAATGGCAGGGTAACTTTTTGTGTTGTAATCCATCACATATAGAATAACAAAACTAAAGTAAAATATTCTGCAGTCTCACGTTACAAAAAAACGTACTGCTGTAAAATATAAAGAAGGGGTAAAGGATATCATTTATAACACAAAGTAACAACTAGTGTCAAAGAGCAAACAAAATGTCTAAATAAAAATATCAAAATACACATAGCAACTGAAGCACAAATACTGCATTAAATACAGTAAAGGTTTAATAAGACTAGTTAATAAAAGACAAAAACAGGGGGAGCTAGGGTAACCAGTAAATAAAACCAAAATAATGGGGAAAATTTTGAATCATTGTTTTCCCCCTAGTTGAAGCACAATTTTGGGGGGATGTCTTTCCATTCATATAATACCTAACACTGTACATTAAGATTTTGATATCATAGAAAAACTTGGTTCTTCCATGAAATTCTTTAAATTCTTGATAAATTTTCCAAGTAGACATTATTATGAATGAAAAACAGGCAACAAATGGGCACCTGTTATTTTTAACACTGCAGATTTACAGAAACTTTTTAAAAGTTATCATAATCTTTTTTATCTTTTTTTCCCTCAGCTTCAAATCCATCAACTCCATCGCTATCCCTTCTTCGTTTCCTATTGTTGTGGATGTTAAAACGTTGGCTCATTTGGGGTAATGGATCCATGCCCAGAACTTTGTGTATCTGGCGGAATGCAAGGAGTCTCAGTGCAAACTGCAAGAAAGAGAATCAGAATTTAGAGTTAATTAAAAACAAATAAAACCCAAAATATTAATTCTTTACATCCCCATAATAATAATATAAAAAGCATGCTGAATGAAAGAAACACCTTAAACAGTCTTAATTTCACAACTGAAAAAAGCTTCACATGTTTCAAAAGTTATTATTTTCAGGCTTTTTTGTATACATGCTATTTTGTTTTTTTTGAAAGACAATTTAAAAAATGAAGTAAAATTTAGTGACATGTTAAAAATATCCCGAAACAATATATATGCCAAAAAAAAAAATTGTCTTATTCATTGAGTTAATCCCTCTTTGGTTCATATTCATGTATTTTCCCATTCTTTCTATGGATGCCCCTCCCCAACCTCCCCCCCCACCCTTCCCCAGGAATGCATTTCAATTTGCTACTTAATGAACGAAAAGGTTTTCACTACTTGACCATATATATACAGGAATATACTAGACATAAATATAAAAAGATTCCATAAAATCTTGACGCTAAAAGAATTTTTGAGATATAATTTAAACTACTCCTCAATTTTTCTAGGGATACATATCCCTTCAAACATGAATATTTGTGTACTGAATTTTTCTGTGGATGTTATGTTTAACAGGGTTTCCTTGGGTATATACTAGGAGTCAAGCTATTTGTCACATGGTAACTATGTTTAACTTACTGAGGAACTGCCAAACTTTTCAAAAGTGGATGCTGTTGAGACTATTTTTAATTCCTGCTTATTTCTTTAGCAGAGGAATAAATACTTGGTTGTAATCCTCTGTGTGACCATCTACTGCTCTGGAGTACTTTTCTTTCCAAATTACATGATTCCCGTGCCTTACAGCTTTGTCTCATATGTGGGCTTTTCAAAACCTGAAAGTCCCCAAACCATGTGCATTTAAGACTTGATAAAACACTTCATTTAGTCTGTAATTCTTGATTAGTCAGTGTTAGGTGCAAGACTAAGTTACAAGGGTGCTCACTTTTTGAAGGGAGAACTAGGTATATTTATCAAGAGTAGAATAACACGGCCTCCCTGGTGATGCAACGGGTTAAGTTTCAGCCTCTGAGGTTATCCGCAGCCACTGCAGCATGAGTTCGATCCCTGGCCAAGGAGATTCCCACATGGCACAGCAGACCTCTCCTGCCTCGCCCGCTGCTTCCCTCAGCAGTGTACTTCAGTCAGTCCACCTGCTCTGCTCCCACCTCTGTCTCTGGTGAATCCTCTCACCACCCCACACCTCTGGCCTATATCCCAGTACTGCATGCATAAATAAATAAATCTTAAAAAAAAAAAGAGTAGAGTGAATACTAATTTTTTACTGAATTATAAGAGGTACTTTGCAAAAATAATGTTTTCTTCTGTATTTCAAAAAATACCCAGAGATATCTGCTGTATGATAATGAGTATTATTGTGCTTTTTACCACAGGAATGTTGCTATTGGTCATTGGTTGATTCTAATGCTAGGGTTTCTAAATGGAGAAATACTGCAAAATAAGTAAAGCCAGGATAGCGTCTGAAGCTGGAGTGAACACCACACTCTTGTTCTATACAGGGTTTGTATGTATTTCTAACATCTGATAAGAGAAAATTCTATCATACAATGGCAATTTAGCAGCAACTGAAATTTAGATAGTGAAGTTATTCCCATACAAAGACATCTTTAAATATCCAAGATGGCTTACATAAAGGCTGTATCATGCAGAAGCAACTTAAATAATACAACTAGAGAATAAAGACATACAGACATGGAAAAACAAACAATTTTGAAGGGAAAGAGGAATAGTTCTAGACAAAATCAAAGGAAGAAAATTATTAACATGGGTACTATAAACTACCAAGAAATGCACTGAAATCACCATGGATACAATCCATACAAACTCACTCAGATTTCACCAATTATTCATATTTGTTTATGTGTATGTGTGCATAGTTTTATGCAATTTTAATCATATGCAGCATTGTATAGCTGCCATCACAATCACATACTAAATGATACCATTACCATGAGACTTCCCTTCATAGCCAAACCAATTCACTCCCCTATCCCTACACTCCTAGGAATTACTTTACTGTCCTCCATGTCCATAATTACACTATTTCATGACTGGCTACATGCTACAAATGGAATTATGCAGTACGAAACTCATTTTAACAAAGACATTTCTAATATCTCCAACAGCCAGATCGCTTTCTTCAGTCAGTTTTTTAAAAAATTGCCTTCTTTTCAATTGTGAACTTAATCTGTTTTCACAGGCCTGTTTCTAACCCTAAATTTTCTTCCCCTTAAATATGTAAAAAATTATTTAATTAAAAAAGAAAAAAGAAAGGAGTAACTTGGGATAAATATCTTCTTCATCAAAAATTCAAAACTAATGATATAAAAACAAAACTTATTTCATACACATGAATTGACAATCTCGAGAGTCTATAAAATAGCCATAGTGGTCTACTACCAACTCTACCTCAATATACTTTTGGCATAACAATTTAATCCTATTGATTCCAAATTATTCTTGCCAGAAGAAACAACAAATGAAGATCTTAAATTCAACTATTTCAATTGCCACAGAATATTGTTCATAGCTAAGTAAACTTTACCCTCCTAGTATATTTCTAGAATCTAAGAGGGAAAGCTATAACAGTCTTTCTTTCATTCATTAGGTTCAAATGTGTTTTTCTTTTCCATAATTTTTCTTCAATAGGATTAATAACTGATACTGATAATGACTAATAATTATTAAGATCCTTCCACATACAGGCACTATTATAGTTGCACATATTATTGAATTTAATCCTCCCAATAATCCTGATAAAGATACTGCTTTTACTCTCATTTTATAGATAAGATGGCAATTAGTATTAGACAGATTCCAGTAGCTAGGATAGAATAAAACATAATAAGTATCATAAACTACATAGCACATTACTACTGTACAACTAGAGAACATAGTTTCTCTACTGATCTTGATTTATAACTGATTATCCAGACTAAATAAGACTGAAAATACAGTTGCATGCTTATATTATATAAATTAGACACACACAGTTAAAATAAATTTATGAGTGAAATCTAGTTTGAATTTGTTCCCTCTTTAAGGACTTAAAGCAGCAGAAGAATGAGTTACTATGTAGTAATTTCTTCTAAAAGAAAATTATAAAAAACAAAACCTTAACAGCAGGACCCAGCAAAGCCACAGACTTAGGAACACACTGGTACCTGTGCACTGGATGTGATGTCTTCACGCTGCTGGTCGGTCATTGTTGCCAAAGTATCAAAGGGATCTTTCTCACAGGGATCCAGAAGTCCAGGACTACCTACAACAATTAGCACAGGAAGAAAAAAACCATCAGCATTATCTATTTTTAAAAAAACAGCTCTTATTCAACTATCAAAAACAAAAATTAAAAAATGAATTACCTTTAAGAATAATCCCTGAAGAAATGCACTCAAAAACTCTTCTCAGAGCATCTCCAGGACTCTGAGGACTAGAAGCACTACTGATTGCTTTTTCTACTAATAACTCCATAGCCTAAAAATAAAAACATAAAAAAAAAACTTTAAAACAGAAAAGAATGAAAATAAGGCAGTATAAAATTTACATTAACACTTTGTGTGCCAGCGCCCTTTAAATTTACCAGCCCTTAGGGCCGGCCATTTTCTGTGCCACCGCATGAATGGTATAAGCATTCAATAAAACACACACAACTCCTGAACTACTGGATATTAAGAAAACTGTAATATCTCTCATAAAACACCTTACACTTTCACCAAAACAATGTGTAAAGCTTCTAGACTGAGTACGATCAAAGAAATAGCTCCTAATAGTTCCAAATAAATCCACCGTGGTGTGAAAAACCAGAGACTAGATGAACACGTATCAATACGTGTGTGGCCACAAAGTGTAAAAAAAAGACTTTGTAATTTATGCTTAAAAGAAAAATGTAAACTAGAATGGTTTTTATTTTTAATTACTTTTTTTTCCTATTAAAATATGACAGTACTTATAATTGCTTAGATATTAAGGGCTCACATGTATTTGCTTTTCAACTTCTACGGATTGATATTAACAGTGACAGCAGGACAATGTTATTTTTTTCTATACAAACAACAGAAGTTACCTAACATGTCATTTAACACACTCCTGAACTGTTATTATTTCTAAGGAAAATATAAAGTATGTTTTACTATAAATTATATTTGAGAGACTCAACATCAAAATCATGAATTAAAAATGAAGTAAAAGTACCGATTTAGAAAGTAGCCACTATAGGAAATGTTTTGAAGGGTCTTTTATTAAAAATTTTGCTTTTACTTAAAATTGAATTGTTTGTAATTCACATAAGACTAATAACACTCTTTTAAAGTATATATACGATTCAGTGGTTTTTAGTATTCTCAGAAAGTTGTTTAACTATAACCACTCTTTAATTGCAGATATGTTCATTATCCCAAAAGGAAACCTCACATAAAGGAACAGTCAGTTCCTTCTTTCCTTTCCTCTAACCAGTGGCAACCACTTTCAATTGCTATAGGTTGGCTTATTCTGGACTTTTCATACAAATGAAAACATATGAAACGTGGCTTTTTGTACGCTTTTTTTCCACTTAGCAAAAAGTTTAAGGTCCTCTCACACTGTGGCTCTTACCACCAGTAACAATTCAAAACATGAAGACTGGGACTATAGTGAAACCCTTAAACTGGTACTGAAGCTGAAAATACCTTAGTTATAATTCATTTTTAGTTGTGCACAAAAAAAAACTCATAGATTTAATGTTCACCTACACACTTCACAATCATTACTCAAATCTTTTAAGAATCACTCTAAATAGCTTAGGCCATGAAGACTGTAGCCCCAACCAATTTATTTAGGGAGAAATTTTAAGAGAAATAGGAATTTTAACAGACTACACATTAACAGTGGTAAAATATAGAGGCTGGCAGCATGACACTGGAAAAAAAAATTCATGTTCATAACAATAAATGTAAATCACAATGAAAAAAATTAAGATGGTCCAGTTTATTCAGTTGAAGAATGCAAGAAGCTATTCGAGACAGAATATTTTCATTTTGAAAAATTAGTATTTTAGGGAATCAGCTTCAGTAATCCAGACAATTCTATGTATGTATAATATCTCTCCTTTTCTACACAATTAAGTATTATTTAAGAATGTCCAAAATACTGTGAAATCCTTGAGGATATACTTAATGTCATTTACTTTGAACCACATTGTAAGCATCAGTAGCCAGCACATGGAAAAAAAAAATCAAGAAAGAAAACGGATTTATAGAACATAGAAAGTCAATATATTTAAACATACAAGGAAACTAAGTCAACCATATGCCTTCTGAAATCATTTGCTATGGAGCAGCACTTAAAATACTAATTTTCTACAGAACATGGCTGTTCTCCAAGAAGTCAGTTAGGAAAACAACTAAAATAGAGTATGTGTGGCTTATAAATTATAAAATGAATTCATTCAAGAGTAAAAGGAGGGCCTCCCCGGTGGTGCAAGGGGTTAAGTTTCAGCACTCTGAAGCAATCTGCAGCCACTGCAGCATGAGTTCGATGGTGCAGATCTCTCCTGCCTCACCCACTGCTCCCCTCAGCAGTGTACTTCAGTAGATCCCCCTGTTCTGCTCCCCACTCTGTCTCTGGTGAATCTCACCACCTCTCACCACCCCCACACCTCTGGCCTACACCCCAGCTCTTGCATGCATAAATATATAAATCTTAAAAAAAAAAAAAAGAGTAAAAGGACATCAACGGCAACAGTTTAGGGAAATTTTTTGGCTACAATATATAGGATCTAGATTGCTAAAGTTAAAGAGAAAAACGCCCCATAGTAAATGATTTGAAATCTAGGATTATAATATGTACTTTAAAATAGCTTGTCCAAGGTCATACAGCTAGATTGGGATTTGACCCTAGGAATGTCTGACACAACACCCCCCCCCCCATTTTTAAACTACAGCTATGATCCAATAAGTATCTTTTAATTAAGTGTGATGATCCAGACAGATAACATTAACTGGTTTTCTTGGATCTAGTTTCTAGCTCTGACGGAGGTCTATGAGATTCTGGTAACACAGGCACTTTCATTTACATTTGCAATGTAAATAGGTGAAAACCTTTTTGCAGCACAAAACCAACAAGTTCAAAGGCACATCTGAAGGAACCCAGGGTTGCTGGTACTAAAGATTTATAATGGGGCTAGAGATCACAAAAGCACAAAAGATATTTAGTGTAACTATTTACCTGTAGTGAACTATAAATATTTAAATATCTTAAGACTAGGAAGTCTGATGAAATAATAGTAATAGTTATTATTATCATTATAATTAACATTTACTGAGTGCTTATTATGTACTGAGCACTGTTCTAAGCCTTTACTACATTACCCAATTTCAATTATTGCAATTACCTATGGAGGTAGGTAGATCCAATATTCCCATTTACAGATAAAGATGTTTGTTATTAAAATAGGATTTCATGAATACCATTAAAACAAACAATGGTATATACAAGTCATTTCTGTATTTCAGTGAAATAGGTTAACACTGATACATGCATCACAGAAATCCATTCATAAATCCACTTTCTGGATGTTATGTTTCTAACTATACTTGTGCACAGCACCCTTATTTCACAATCAATAATTAACAAAAATTGTCACGTATTCTGAAAAGTAAGTTTTCTCACATCTTTTGGTGATGTGGGGTGTGTATGAACTTCAAATATTAAACAGACGGTTTTTGCTAGGGGGTAAGCTAAAGTCAAAGAGGTGATACAATCCAACTGTAACTCAGTGATTCTCCTGCAAACTAGCAGAATGTTAGTTCTTTGCCCAGAGATGTCACTATCCTATCATTTAAAAACTTCACTGGAAATAAAAAAAAAAATAAAAACTCCACTGACTCTGAAAGTGACAAGAAAGGAATTCTCATTAAAAGTCACCACCACTAAAATCTTTCTTATAAATATGCTTGGAAAATCAGTAAAATATGTGGAAATAAACTGTGACTCATATATTTCAACTATTATTTGAACAGAAAACATAATTATAGACGTCCTCTTGATCTTTTCTTGTTCAGCTGTTCCTTTACGTAATAGGTTATTTTTTAAAGAGTGAGATAAAATACAACATAACATGAACTAATGTGAGTAATTCAGTGCCATTTAGTATTTTCACTTGGTTGTGTATCTACCACCTCTAGTTTCAAAACATTCCAATTACTCCAAAGTAAAACCCCTATATTAAGCAGTTTCTTCCTATTCTCTTTTTCCTCTAAGTCTCTGGCAACCACAAATCTGCATTTGGGATATCTCAAACAAATGCAATCACGTAATGTTATTTTTTGTGTGGCTGGCTTTCTTCACTTAGTAGTGTCTTGGAGGTTCATCTATGTTGTGAGATTATTCTTTTTTGTAAAATACTCTTCACTGTAACTAACATAAAACTATTTAGAAAGAAAACATATAATATTAAAAAATTAACTATGTCTTGTGTGGATTATAGATGGTATATCATTCTAAAGGAGATTTGGATTCTATAGTCAATCCTGTTGTCATCCTTATTAGAAAAGAACTCTACCTATTTTCTTTTAACTACATCACCATGGACTCAGACAAAAGAATGATTAGAATGTAAGTACCATTTTCAGCACTCAATGCAATGGTACTAAAGCCTATAACAGGCATTGTTACTTAAATGTATTAGTCAGTGTAATCCATCTGAATGCTAAACAAAATTGAAGAAAATAAAGCTCACAAGAATTTCAAATTTCTTTTGAAAATTAAGTTACCTTTGCTTAAGGAGATAGTACAAGGCCAACATTCAACATGTTTTGTACCAAAAAATATAATTAGGATTAAGAAATGTTATAATGCAAACTACCATCACCCAAGCAAAAATGTAATAGCTTCAACCAAACAGAAAAAAAGGACAGTGAAAGAAGACTGGCAATAAACTGAGTGGCTGAGGCAGCTATTCACACTGCTCCTAATTTGGCTCTCTAGAGAAGATGGGGGTGGGGCTGGCAGTTCAATGAGAAAGTCCAAAAATCTCACAAATAACCTCCCCCCAACTCAAGAGAGGAGAACAAATCAAGTTGTAGGCAGTCCCAAGAGAAATTTTCCTAAACATAAAAATCCCTTCTGATGACTTTGATATCACCACAGAAAAGGATAAGCAGTAGAATACCATCTTGAAGACTACATGAAAATGAGAAATCACATCGAATAATAGACATCTGGCTATTGGCAGATAAAAGAAAAAAGAAATAAGGACATAGCTTTCAAAGACACATGAGGTGGGGAAAACACCAAAGATGGCTGTGAACTCTCAACAGATGGGTCCCAAAGTGGATCCACATACCCAAAACTCTTTTTTGGTTCAAGGAAATAGAAGTTGCACCTGAAAAGAATAGGTGACTTGGCTCAGGAAACAAATGGGACAGATTCTCAAGGCAGAGAATCCAGAAGCCATCCTGGACTTGAAACCTGAAATCTAAAGTGTACCGATAGAATGCACATCATAAAGTACAGCATATTTAAAAAAATTTTAATGAAGTGCTATTGTTTTACATCATTGTTAATATTTTGACAATATAGGATTTCTCATTTCAGGTGTAGTTACTGTAACTCTCACCACCAAAACACACAGTTTTCCACCATAGTCCGTTGTGTTCCTGCTCCCCCTCCCTGTCTGGAAGCATCAGGTCTATGTAAGCTTTCAAGGGTTGGTTTTAAAGTTTGTCTTTGTCTGACCCTTTGTTTGGTTTCTCTACAGTCCACATGTACATGACACGATCCAGTATTTATCTTTCTCTTTCTGGCTTATTTCACTTAGCATAATCCCTTCCAGCTCTATCCATGTTGCTGCAAAAGGTATGAGTTTATCCTTTTTGATTGATGAGTAATATTCCATTGTGTATATATCCACATCTTCTTGACTCATTCATCTGTTTTGGTGTCTTTAGGGTGTTCCCATATCTTGGCTATTGTAAATATTGCTGCAATAAACACAGGTATGCAGGTTTCCTTTAGAATTAGTTTTTGTGTTCTTTAGGTGGATACTTAAGACTAGAGTTACTGGGTTGTATGGCAGATCCATTTTTAGTCTTCTGAGGAATCTCTACACTTTTGGTTGTACCAGCCTACATTCCCACCAATAGTATAAGAGGGTTCTTTCTTTCACACCTTCACCAGCAACTGTTGTTTCTGGTCTTTTTCATATGGGCCATTCCCAGTAGTGTGTGGTGGTGTCTCATTGTGGTTTTGATTTGCTTTTCCCAACTGATGAATGATAATGAACAGATTTTTATATAACTTTTGACCATTTGTATATGTCTTCTTTGGAAATGTGTCTATTTAGCTCTTCTGACCATTTTTTGATTGGGTTGTTTTCTTCCTGAGTTATGCGAGCTCTTTGTAGATCTTTGATATCAGCCTCTTTCAGATGTATGGAGGGCAAATATTTTCTCCTGTTTGGTACAGTGTAATCTCTTCATTTTGGTTAGTCTCTCCTGCTGTACAGAAGCTTTTTAGTGATGTAGTATCAATTTGTTTATACTCTCCTTTGTTTTCCTTGCTGCTGGAAATGAATCTGCAAACATATTTCTGAAGTTTGTGTCATGGAATATTTTGCCTGTATTTTCTTCTATGTATTTTATGGTTCTAGGTCTTACAGTCTTTTATCCATTTTGAGTTGATTTTCATGTATGGTGTGAGACAATGTCTAATTTCATTCTTTTTCATGTGGTAGTCCAACTTTCCCAACAGCATTTATTGAAGAGAATTTTTTCCTTGTTCCAGTGTATATTCTTTACTCCTTTGTCATAGATTGCAATAGAATTGCACTCTTAATTCTATTCCATTACTTTGTGTGTCTGTTTTTGTTCTAGGATTACAGAACATTTGATCACACCCTTGCCTGCAATAGGCTGCATGCAGCCAAATTCCTACCCCTTCCCATAAACAGAGCTCACAGGTAGAGAAAATGGAGAGGCATTATAAAAGGTTTAAGACAATTCTTGTTTGTATGTTTCAGCACACAGAGATGACTTTGTAATGGAACAGATGACATTAACTAGTTTAAAAAACACAAACCAGGAATGACATTTTTGTATTTGTATGGAACAGAGCATGGAAAATAGAGATAAAAAATCTATTCTCTATGGTCTTGTGTGATAACATGTCAATATAAATTCATTGCTTATAACACTTCTTTAGTACAAAATGCTGATGCGAAGCTATGAGTGTGGGAGCAGAAGGTGTAGGAGAACTCTTTTTCATTCAGTTTTGCTGTGAACTGAAAATCACTTTTAAAAACAATGTCCACTAAAACTATAAATAAATAACCCTTTCAGGAAGAATCTTAATCTAAGGGAATGAAATTATAATATTATAAAGCCAATAAAATTAAGTTGAGATGAAAAGAACGCAAATCTATGAAATAAACTGAAATGTAAAATAACATCATTATGAAGTAATAATTGAATTACAAATAGCAAAGATTAGGATATATCTAAAAATAAAGATAATGCTAACAGAATCACACAGGGAATACAAGAGTAAAAAAAAAATGAAGACAATACAGAGAAGGTAACAGACATGCAAGACAAAGGAAATCCAACATAAGGAAGCAATCTTTAGTGTAAAAAAAATAAGAGAATAAGAGAATCATATTAATCAG